>NQII01000194.1:1321922-1333894 GCA_002778355.1 Clitarchus hookeri | reverse complement strand
CATGCGAAAATCCGGGAGTGAACCCGCCGGGAATCGAACGCGGATCACCTAGATGGGAGGCGAGTAGTCTAACCACTACGCCACCGCGGCCCCTAACGTATCTAGGTGAATAAGTGGAATTTATCAGTGGGATGCAGCAGGAACAGCTGAGAGAAAAAAAAAAGAAGCTGAATAAAGTTAAATATAAATTTCGGTAAAATTAACCAGGCAAGAGTGGTTGTGCTAAGAGCGTAGGAAAAAGCCAGATTTCGCCAGAATACCTCACGTTTGTTTCGCCATATCCAGACAGGTGTTTTGTTGGCTCAAACATATGTTTTTATCAGTGAATTAGAAAACGCGAAACACAATTTTACGTCAGAAAGAGGCCCGCTGCTTATTGAAGTTTGCTGGGTTTTACTCACGAAACATCAGTNGGGGAAACGGGAGATCCTCGAGAAAACCTGCCGACCAGCGGCATCGTCTGGAATTATTTTTACATGCGAAAATCCGTGAGTGAACCCGCCGGGAATCGAACGCGGTTCACCTAGATGGGAGGCGAGTAGTCTAACCACTACGCCACCGCGGCCCCTAACGTATCTAGGTGAATAAGTGGAATTTATCAGTGGGATGCAGCAGGAACAGCTGAGAAAAAAAAAAGAAGCTGAATAAAGTTAAATATAAATTTCGGTAAAATTAACCAGGCAAGAGTGGTTGTGCTAAGAGCGTAGGAAAAAGCCAGATTTCGCCAGAATATCTCACGTTTGTTTCGCCATATCCAGACAGGTGTTTTGTTGGCTCAAACAAATGTTTTTATCAGTGAATTAGAAAACACGAAACACAATTTTACGTCAGAAAGAGGCCCGCTGCTTATTGAAGTTTGCTGGGTTTCACTCACGAAACATCAGTTTGAATAGCACCAAATACATATTATAAACAATTGTTTCAACCAAACAGTTAAGCTGAACCACAGAGGATATCTACGGGGAGTCCCTAGCAAACAATTTAAAAAACCCCCCTTAGGTCACATACAGCCATCAAGAAGCATTGCGACGGCGATCAGTACTCTTCTGGAAGTGCTTTTTTTTTCGTATGCAAACATTTCTAAACACGTTAAACGGTTCGCAAAAAAAAAAACCCCCGTATTTCAAACCGTTTCAGCGCAGTTCAAACGTAGGCAACCGTTTTACTGTGGATCAGGACCCACCATCTTGGATTTACGAAATTTTCACCGTAACTTGCATTACGGATTTCATATTTTATTTTGGGCATCGACAAGGCATAGGGCATTGCTTAGCACGTGTTCTAAAAAATGTATTGGTACACTGTTGTTGCCAGGATCATCTCTGTAACCACCGCAAGAAAAAATTACTTTTTTCCTGCCGGCAGTCACTAGTCAAAAAGTAATACACGCGGTAGTGTTGTAATAGTTTGAAAAAAGATTTAGAAACTATTATTTACGGCATGTCGTGCGAAAAATTTCGTTAAACATTCTTAAGTGTAAATTATGGCAAAATTAGTGAAAGTCCAATATGGCGGGGCCTGATCCGCCTTAAGGCTGCCGCCTACCTGGAGCTGTCGTCCGCGTTTCAGGTCGAGTAGCACGGGAGCGATAAGGGCGACACTGCCTCGCGCATCAAGTGCGCCATCGCCGCTACGCGCAAGGGTCTGAACTAGCGTGCAGTGTTCTCGTCGTCATGCGTGTACCTATGGGACTTTCAGAGGCGACCCTAGTATTTTATTGGTGGAAAGTCCGTAGGAGGGTTCAGTGCAGGGTCCTTGAGTAGTATCGAGATCTTAAGAGCCGATGAGGGTGAAATGAGGTGAGAATGGAGCAGCACCGGAATGCAATGGGGGTGGGGGGAGATCCCCGAGAAAACCCGCCGAGTAGTGGCATCGTCCGGCACGATTCCCACTTGCGAAAATCCGTAGTGTCCCGGACGGGGATTGAACTCGATTCGCTTTAATGGGAGGCGAGCAGGCTAACCACTGAACCATCGCGGCCCCACCGAGGTTTCTTGAAAAACGTGTTTTCGGAAGAATTTATTACTGAAATACCCTTAAGTTTCGTCTAGAAATAGAAATAAAACAAGTAAATTCTGGCTAAATATTTTAGGGGGGTTACAAAATATTTGCGTTTTTCTTTCATATGCAACATAAATCGTAGTTTCCTGGGGGCCGAGGTGGCACAGTGGTCAGACTACTAGCCTCTCACACAGGCGAACTGGTTTCGATTCTCAGCAGGGTCGCACCCGGTTTTTCGCACGTGGAAATCGTGCCGGACGATGCCACTGGTTGTCGGGTTTCGACGAGGATCTCCCGTTTCCTCCACCCTTGCTTTCCAGCGCTGCTCCTTTCTCACCTCGTTTCACCCTCGTCAGCTCTCAAGACCTCGATGTTGGTATAGGGAGGTTCACGATAACGTAAGAATTTTTAAAATCTACCTTTGAAAAATGTCCCTGCATCTACCTGCATTTATTTTAATGGGCACACCACTTACTGGCACGCGCCCAGTAAAGTTGGCAGTGACAGATGGGAAAGTAGTTCCATAGCTAATAATTTAATTAAAAGTGTTTGGTTAGTATATCTGAATACTGAAATTATTTATTCTGCTTTCAAATTTTTTAAATGCATATAAATGTTAGAAAGATAACATCTGTGAAATATTTACTCATCTAATAATACCACAGTTTCACTTAAAGACGCATGTGTAAAGTGATCAGGCCAATAGCAATGTTAACTTTTTACTTATGGTGCAATAATACACTACGTGCATGCAAGTCGATTCCAAGCCGGGCTTCCAGAAGTGCTCATTTGACCGTGAACAGTATACAGTACGTGTAGGGCCAGTGACTTTTCGCGTAAAAATCGGAGCACACAGTAGACTTCACTACTATATACACACCTCAGCTGTTGTTATACCTCCATTGGCTGCTGGTGCCGTGTCCGTCTTTGACCAAGCCACTCAGGACTAAGTAACTCCGACACTGAACCTTCGTGATTCGTGCGCAAACGGTTAACACGGACCAGAACATTTTTTTTAGCCAATCAAATAAGCTGGACGACCCTAGAGAGTTTGGATTGTATCTTGTCTCGAAATCTTCTCGCGAAATATCACTGCCGCTAAGTATGTGCACTGCTTGTAAACGTGGGATGCAGCGCTCCTTTAAAAGGCAGTTTCCTACGCCTAGCTCACGTCGCAGACGTCCTGGGCACGTCGGTCGCTCTTGTTTACCTCGGGCAGCACGTACCCCAGGTAAAGGCAACGGCGGCTATCCAGTCCCAGGGGGCGTTGTTTAACAAACACGCAACCTGCACTCCGCAGGCGCCCGGCTACCGGCCGCTGCAGTGGCGCCGTAGCGTCGTGGGGCGCCGAGACGCCGGACGTCCCTCCCTCACATTGTAACCAACTGTCTGCATGTTGTACAGGGAGGTCCACATCTGGTCGGTACACCGACGAGATGTGAAGTGTGAAGTGTGTGGAGTAGTGGAGTAGACGACACAGTCCAACACGTGATAACAGAATGTCTCAAGACCCGGAAGACATAAGGAAATGGCTTGAAGAGGTAACTGAAGAAAAGGGCATTCACTTGGGAACGGAAAATGTTATGGCAAACAAAGATTTGCGCGATCTTTGAAATGAATTCGCTACAAAAATTGGAATGAGCTAATTTCTNAAAGATTTGCGCGATCTTTGAAATGAATTCGCTACAAAAATTGGAATGAGCGAATTTCTGATGACCCATAATGGGGCATTCAGGTAAAGGCTTCCACAATATGTAAGTAGGAATATCCCAAATTGGTGAGGAGGACAGGTTTTTAATGAGAAAACCGGTAGAATACCGTGTAACGGCATAAAGAAAGTGAATGGCCCGAAGAGACCAAGAGGAGAAAGTGCCGTGCACTGTCTTACTCATCCGAGTACAGTTGCAGTGTGGGAGGATGGAGGGTGTACTGGCCTTCGGGCTTTCAAAACCTGGTTGGTACACCGAGAGAAAGGTTTGTTCCAGCCAACAAAATACTTGTTCGTATATGGCAAAACATTAATTTGGTAGCCCATACAAAATACACTCTCGCATACAAAAAACTTCTGTGTCATGCCAAAAAATAATTACACTGTCAAAAAAATATTTAGTTTAATAAAATGTATATACAGCTTTGCCACCCAGTCTTCGTTCGAATATACAGCTCTAGAGTTTGTCTGTAATTTTTGTGGCAATTAGATTAATTTTAGTTAATGCATTTTTTTATAAGTGATAATGATACAAAAATTCCAATAAAGGAAGCTCAATAGGAAAATAAAAACTTGAAATAAGAACTTTAAATATTGTTAACTAAAACAAAAAATTAAAGAAAAAGTTAAACGACAAGAAAAAATTACTAAAAATATAAAATACAAACTAATATAGGAAAAAAAAANAAAATTAAAGAAAAAGTTAAACGACAAGAAAAAATTACTAAAAATATAAAATACAAACTAATATAGGAAAAAAAAAAAAGAAAATAAAGTATAAACAAAAAATATATGCCAGCTTGGAGACGCTCAGGTTGATATCCTCAACCAAAAATAAGAAATAAAGTAGGAATTCTAGGCTCAAAAAGCAAATCAAATAAAATCAAACTATTTCTAGAAAAATATATAAACGTATGATGTCCTGTATCTCAAATGCATGTATCCAAAAACTTTCTCATTTCGTCAGCAGTCACCTACCCGACGTGGCTAGGGTGTTGTGTTCGGGTGCAAAAAATACGAGTTTGAAACTTGGTTACGGTTTATTTTGTTAATAATAACCAAAACTCTTTAATGCACCTAGATCCATACAAATATTTAGTTGCACTAAACAAATCTCACAGTCGGGGGCAACCTAATAAGAGCAACAAAATAATTTGGTTAGAAAACCAAATATCTAGTTGCCCCTTTACAAACAATCAATTTGGTTGCACCAAACAAACTTTTTTTTATTCAACAGAACTTTATTCTCGGAGTCGCAAAGAGTCGGCAGTTTCCAAGAGTTCACTCGAGGATCCTCCAGGTTCTTCGAAGANGAACTTTATTCTCGGAGTCGCAAAGAGTCGGCAGTTTCCAAGAGTTCACTCGAGGATCCTCCAGGTTCTTCGAAGAGTACGCGGCGAAGGCCGCGAGCCACTCTTAGCTAAGCGTCTAAATGATGCGAAGGATTAAGTACGCACACTTCCAGGCACCCTTGACCGAGGATGCGAGTCCACACGGCGGTTCGCAGTGACGTCAGACTTTCCCGAATCTTAATAGTACGTACTGCGTAATTTATCGAACGCAGAAACAGAATGAACTTGCATTTTCTCTTGAAAGTTACGAAAAAAAAAAAAATTAAACAATGGAACTGATTTTGGTTTTAGAAGTGACTGTGAATTTTACAACTTAAAAAGAAAATATTGGAAACATTGTGAGAAAACTAGCAGAGTTCTCACACCCTTTAACTTCGTGGCAAGCGAAAACGTCGTTTGTTTCTCGAGAATGTCTAAAGCTTGTTAACCATGTCATTCCCACATTAATTTTTAGTTTCTGGTGTCACAAATAAGAAACGTTTTGATGCTTGCTGTACTTAAGTTGGTTAAGAACTTGTTTATTTATCACAACCAATAAGCTGTAAGCGTTGTGTTCAGTGATTAGTGATATGAGTCAGTATTAACGTAGAGCAGTGGCATAGTTAAGGAATCAGTTACTCCCAGGGAATATCACTGGGCACTGGGCTTCGTAGAGTACAGTGCCGGTCAAATATTACACTGAAGAGCCAAAAAAACTGGTACACCTGCCTAATATCGTGTAGGGCCCCCGCGAGCACGCATAAGTGCCGCAAGACGACGTGGCATGGACTCGACTAATGTCTGAAGGTATGCAGGAGGCATTGAAATCTGCGCCAATTTGAGAAAGGGTTGCACGTCTGTCACGTTTAATGATTCTCGTCAGTCGTCGTTTGTCCCGTTCGTTCACGATCTTTTTCCGGCTGCAGCGATGTCGAAGATTTGATGTTTCACCGGATTCCCGATATTCACGGTACACTCGTGANGGAGGCATTGAAATCTGCGCCAATTTGAGAAAGGGTTGCACGTCTGTCACGTTTAATGATTCTCGTCAGTCGTCGTTTGTCCCGTTCGTTCACGATCTTTTTCCGGCTGCAGCGATGTCGAAGATTTGATGTTTCACCGGATTCCCGATATTCACGGTACACTCGTGAATGGTCCTACACGAAAATTCAAATTTTATCGCTACCTCGGAGATGCTATGTCCCATCTCTCGTGCGCCGACTATATCACCACGTTAAAACTCACTTAAATCTTGATAACCTGCAATTGTAGCAGCAGTAGCCGATTTAGCAACTTTGCCAGACGATTGTTGTCTTATATAGGCGCTGCCGACCGCATCGCGTTACTCTGATTGGTTCCATACCTCTGTTATTTGCATACGCACGACTATACCAGTTTTTTTTGGCTCTTCAGTGTACCTTCCTGTTTCAGTTGGCTACAATGGGCATGTAAAGGTTAACTGTTACTGTAAAACACTGGACGATTCTTCTTCAGTGATGGTAGGCTACTAGTCTAATTCGTTTAANTAAAGGTTAACTGTTACTGTAAAACACTGGACGATTCTTCTTCAGTGATGGTAGGCTACTAGTCTAATTCGTTTAAAGAATGCCGGAAGAAATATTACCAGTTGGGTATATAATGTATGTATTAACGTACACTTACATATACGTATACAATCACGCGTAAATATAAATTATTATTTTACGTAACATACAGAAATGCATACTTAACACTCAAAAGAGAATTGGACTCGGGNCGCGTAAATATAAATTATTATTTTACGTAACATACAGAAATGCATACTTAACACTCAAAAGAGAATTGGACTCGGGAAAAAAATTACAAAATTAAAGTAACGGAGGCAGAAAATTCAGGGCGATTGATAGTGTAATAACAGTATAAACGATTCGGAAGAACGTAGTTTATCAATTGTATCGCGAAGTTAATTTGTCTCTGGAGATACAACTCGAAGGCCAGAATTGAGCTTGGGAAGAGTTCTGAATCTATGTCTGTTACCGTACCACAGTTGGAACGGCGCCCGAGGCTGGGCCCCGCAATAAGCATACCCAACAGCACGACTTCTTGATGCGATGACGACACGTTGGGCAGCAAATTGTTTAACATTAGGCTAGGAAGTTGGAAGATGGCAATTATTAATGACGACATGCATCTAGAAGTCGTGTATGTTCCGTTTAGTCTGTAAAATGTTTAAAGGAGCTGTGTTTAACGCACCTGTATTATTAAGTAAGGCGACGTGCATCGGCTGATTTAAGTTGTTTATACGTGGAAAATTGTTCGTATCTNCGCACCTGTATTATTAAGTAAGGCGACGTGCATCGGCTGATTTAAGTTGTTTATACGTGGAAAATTGTTCGTATCTTTAGGATACATCACTAGACACTGGCTGTCAGAAAGGTGCACCCGTTCGTGAAATAGAATAAACTGTAAAATTACAAAATGTAGAATTTATTGTGAACCGTTTGGCAATAAGTAATAACAATTTTGCAATTTGTAGGGCACAGACCACATTTCGTTCCTCTATGATCCACGATCCACGAGCTGGCTCGTCGAAAGTCACTATTTTGACTGAGCTTCCCCCGCCTGCCTGGAACCTAAATAACATTGCCGTGTGTTTGAAATTCGTTCTTTTTACGAAACCGCTAAACACGTTCCCATTATTCCGATCATCACGTTCTCACGCGAAATATTATTGAACTGGTGCGCACGAATGCGGCGCGTTGCCACTTTGGTGTAATTTTCTGTACTTGGTTAAGCCTTGTTTACACGAGGCGGCGGACTAGTTTGAAAGTGGAACTTTAGCAGGGCTTCAGGAAAGTTGGAAGTAACTCCGAATGGACCCGTATTTTTTTATCCCCCACCCCCTCCCTCCTGCGCTGGTTTGCAGTAATACCGTGAGACTTAACACGTTCTTTAATAACTTAATTCTGAACGTGATCGATAACACGTCGCGCTCCCATGGCCAGACTGGCCCCGGCCAGCGGTCGACACGAGCCGGTGATCATTCACGAGAACCGGTATGCACGTGGTTTGGATCCCACTATAATCAGCAGCTCCCATCGTTCCTGGCCTCTCTGCTCATGGGCGTGCCACGCAAAACACCAACTCCATCTTAATCCCTGTAATCAACTGGTAAACAGACGTGAAAATACTGTTTATTCTGTAAATCATGTTTGGAATTATCCCTCGTAGACGCCAACCGAGTCGGTGTTCGGTGGTCGGANAATACTGTTTATTCTGTAAATCATGTTTGGAATTATCCCTCGTAGACGCCAACCGAGTCGGTGTTCGGTGGTCGGACCTCCTATAGCTTGAGTTGTCAGCACATACGATATTGGTTTTTTTTTTTTGCTGAAGCCACACCTGGAGAAAGATGGAAACAAGAAATCATGCCACAAAAAAAACCCTCGTGTTTTTCATACCTTGCACGTCGTTCGAGTGGCAATCGTGGTATTGAAATCTGCGACAGATGAAAGGCGCTGCAAAAAATCCTAGTTCTTCTGAGGATTTCTTCTTACACTGGAGAGCCAAAAAAACTGGTATAGGCGTGCATATGCAAATAGCAGAGGTATGGAACCAATCAGAGTAACACGAGGCGGTCGGCAGCGCCTTTATAAGACAAAAAGCATCTGGCAAAATTATTGCTAGATCGGTCACTGCTGCTACAATGGCAGGCTATAAAGATTTAAGTGAGTTTGAACGTGGTGTTATAGTCGGCGCACGAGAGATGGGACATAGCATCTCCGAGGTAGCGATAAAATTTGGATTTTCGTGTACGACCATTTCACGAGTGTACCGTGAATATCGGGAATCCTGTAAAAAATCAAATCTTCGACATCGCTGCAGCCGGAAAAAGATTGTGAACGAACGGGACAAACGACGACTGACGAGAATCATTAAACGTGACAGACGTGCAACCCTTTCTCAAATTGGTGCAAATTTCAATACTGGGGCATCAACAAGTGCCAGCGTAAGAATTATTCAACGGACCTTCATTGATGTGGGCTTTCGGAGCAAAAAGACCCACTCGTGTACCGTTGTTGACTGCATGACACAAAGCTTTACACCTCGCCTGGGCCCGCTAACACCGCCATTGGACTGTTGATGACTGGAAACACGTTGCCTGGTCTGACGAGTCTCGTTTCAAATTGTATCGGGCGGGTGGACGTGTACGGGTATGGAGACATTCTCACGAATCCCTGGACCCTACATGTCAACTGGGGACTGTTCAAGCTGGTGGAGGCTCTGCTATGGTATGGGGCGTGTTCAGGNGTATGGGGCGTGTGCAGTTGGAGTGAAATGGGCCCCCTGATATGTCTAGATACGACTCTGACAGGTGACAGATACGTAAGCATCCTGTCCGATCACCTGCACCCATTCATGTTCATTGTACATTCCGACGGACGTGGACAATTCCAGCAGGACAATGCGATACCCCACATGTCGAGAGTTGCTACCGAGTGGCTCCAGGAACACACTTCTGACTTTAGACACTTTCGTTGACCACCTTAATCACCAGACATGAACATTATTGAGCATATCTGGGATGCCTTCCAACGTGCTGTTCAGAAGAGATTTCCACCGCCTCGCAATCCTATGGATTTGTGGACCACCCTGCAGGATCCATGCTGTCAAATGCCTCCTGCATACCTTCAAACATTAGTCGAGTCCACGCCACGTCATCTTGCGGCACTTCTGCGAGGTCGCGGTTGCCCTACACGATACTAGGCAGGTGTACCAGTTTTTTTTGGCTCTTCAGTGTACATCGCTCTTGGTNTGGTCGCGGTTGCCCTACACGATACTAGGCAGGTGTACCAGTTTTTTTTGGCTCTTCAGTGTACATCGCTCTTGGTATCGCCATCTCGAACATCTTAACGTCTATTAGGATTTGTTGACAAGCGATGTCCAGGGAATGCACATAAAACACTCTGAAGGGGCATATACGCACGTGGGCGTAGTGGACCATCAAGATGCCGCATCTTAGTTTCTTGAAAGAGAGCACTAAACATATACAACTAGTTACTTGCCTTTTGTTACATATTATAACTTCAAATCATGAGTTTCTTTCAGGCGATGTTTGCATAGAATGGGCACTATTTAAATAGACCCTTTTAATAGCAAAACAAAACCCCATTATTTTAATTTATTTATCTTCATGAACTCTAATTTTATAACTGTGCAACAACGGAACTGCAAAATAAGTCCACTGTGTACTAACAAGAAAAATTAACACTCCAGAGACACTTGAAATTTGTTGATGCCGTCGAGCACTCTCCTATGGTAGTTGAAAATAGAGTGATGTTGATGAACTCAGCATAGGCGTGCGTAGACATTCCCATTAAGGGAAGCCCGTTAAATCTCATGGAATGTAAAAACTGAAATTATAATTTCACACACATACATATAATTTTTGAGTACCGTTAAAGTTTCTTGGACTCTCCTTGGATGTAGTTCAAGTGGTAAGTCTTCAGAGCATCATTCGTTGAAAGTACTGNCGTTAAAGTTTCTTGGACTCTCCTTGGATGTAGTTCAAGTGGTAAGTCTTCAGAGCATCATTCGTTGAAAGTACTGGGGTCGGAGGTGCCATTCCAACGTTCCGTTATCCACGCACCGCGCACTACGTGATGTCAAAGTCCCTGAGCCATGTGCGTGGGTCTGCTTCCTATGTCACTCCACTTCCGGTCAATCTGGCCGCGAATAGCGACGCGGGGAGGTGAAGCGCTCCTTGTGGAGACAAGACTCGTTTACGATTGTCTGTTGCGAAAGTGACCTCTACTTTCAAGGCTAAATATTTGCCGCACTGAGTAAAATGGCTTATAAATGTATTCAGATAAAAAATCTGACAAAGCAAACATAGGACATACTAAATTAACCAAATTATGAAATGCCAATTACCTTTATAGGTAAGGCCAGTGACTTTTCGTATAAAAATCGGAGCACACAGTAGACTTCAATACTATATACACACCTCAGCTGTTGTTATACCTCCATTGGCTGCTGGTGCCGTGTCCGTCTTTGACCAAGCCACTCAGGACTAGGTAACTCCGACCCTAAACCTTCGTGATTCTTGCGCAAACGGTTAACACGGGCCAGAACATTTTTTTAGCCAATCAAAGAAGCTGGACGACCCTACAGTGCTTTGGACTGTATCTTGTCTCGAAATCTTTTCGCGAACATCAGTGCCTCTATTTATAAGTTACGTCGCGTCTTTAAAACCTGCGCATTAAATTGAATTATTCTTGTTATGTAAATTATTTTCTAATGTGTATCACATACCAATATTGAATTGAATTGAATGAATTTATAACTTGTTTATTTACACCAGATACAATACAGTTGCAACCAGGTAACATGGAACCAGTAGTACAATAATCGCATGCCAGCGCACACAGACCAATATATTGTTCCCATAATTACTGTCATAGATTTTTAATGTTGTGCTATAGACAAGTAATTTCAATAAGTTTCAACTCTGTCGCACAAGGCACCGTTTTTCAAAAGTCGATTCCACTTGTTTATGACAGCAATAATCGGTCGAAAACAAATGTGTTGGCGAAATCTCCATATTAACACATTAGGGGGGTGGAGGGATGGCTGGGCCCGCCCTGTATACACGCCTATGGAACTCAGTTTCTGCGGCAAATGAGACCTTAGCAGGAAGGCCTATACATTACATATATTGAATTTGCAAACAAGCAAGTAAAAAAAAAAAAATGTATACCCTCATTGTTTTGTTTAATCCCACGACAAATTCCCAAACTCCCGTCCCTACCCACGGACGTACACTTAACACTTAGCAATAGGGCAGATTAGAAATAAAGAAAAAATGCACAGCTTGTTAACATTTAGGGGGGGGGGAGATGTGTACGCAGCGAGAGTGCAGACAGAGTGACTGGCGCAATGCTAGAGCGAAA
>NQII01000194.1:1303311-1321273 GCA_002778355.1 Clitarchus hookeri | reverse complement strand
GCTCGCTTGTCGCCCGCCGACTAAGCTGGAGGGAACTGTACCTCCCTGAGTGAACCTATAGTTAACCTACAGACAAGAATATAGAGGGAAGAACAGGCATAGGCACCGTGAAACCACTTTCGACTGAATATTAGCTCAAAACCTAGATATAAATGCATTAATAGAAAATGCTGCAGGAGAAATCTGGTTGGGAATCATGATATTGATTAGTTTAATGGGTGAAGAAGCTATAGAAAGAGGGCGGCACTTCCCTTTATTAATTTGCGCCGGTTGAACCAGAGTAGAGATGGTATTTTGATACCTATTATTAGTGACAGGTATTGGGAAGGAACAGCTGGTAACTCTTCATAGGTTTAGATAAGGCTTATTCTACTCAGGTAAGGAAAAAAAACGAAATTTCTTATAGGAGAGTTTGTCATAGGGAAAATTTCTGCAGTTAGGTGCACTGTGTTCCAAAAAGTAACTTTCAATTAAAATTTTAAGCTCCGTGAATAATAAAAGAGGAACATTTTACTTAGCTACTAAGTTATTTTATATTTTATTTATTATTAAAACTATTCAGTTTTTTAAAGTAGAAAATCGAGTACACATGCGACACTAGCGCTTACCTAGTGGTGAAAATTTTGGTTGTCAAACTTTTAATATCGATCTTTCTAGCCCGAGGCAGAAGTAACCTTAGTTTAGAGAATACCATGTGAAACTGAAAACCAAATATTCATACCTGTTACACGCACTCATANGCAGAAGTAACCTTAGTTTAGAGAATACCATGTGAAACTGAAAACCAAATATTCATACCTGTTACACGCACTCATACCATTCATCTTAGCATAGATTTAAGATGAAGTAAGCCGATTTTCGTCTTCTGAGAACATACTCAACGTCGGACACCCACGCCATTATAACTGTCACAGTATCATAGTGTCATCAGGGACGAACGTGTTGGCTTGTATCTTAATTTTCAAAAGAGAAGCTCTTTTATACGAATAAAATAGTTTTGCCAATTTGAATTCAATACAGTTGCATTAAAAATTTGTAAGAGGAAATATACAAGATTTTCAAAGCACTTGTCTACGTAAGTAGTGTTCTAAATACTATCCACGATAGTTNTTGTAAGAGGAAATATACAAGATTTTCAAAGCACTTGTCTACGTAAGTAGTGTTCTAAATACTATCCACGATAGTTGTATTGGCATAAAAGCAGTTGAGCGAGTGGTTACTGCGCACCTCGGGAGCCCTCTCTACCCCATTTCCCCTTCTATGAATCTTAAGAGTACATACAACATAATTTCGTACCTGTTCCTACCTTCTAATATGTTGGATACAATCAAACAGACCAATCGCATTTATTACTACTTGATACTTATCAACGGAAATATCACATACAGACTGGAAATTAATTATGAGTTGGCGCTCGTGCACACTCATATCAGTGAGGTGTCTGTTTTACATATGCAAGGATTTTATGTTTCTACTTTTATTTCACGATAAAAAAAACATGTAAATTTTTCTACAGTTTTTGGTAAAAAAAATGCGATATATACGTAACGACAAAAACTCCTAGCGTTAACTGCAGTATGGCATACACAATATTGGTGTATATGTGTGCTTATTAAAGGGAGTGTGTATCTACGTATTACCGTGCATAAGCAACACAAAATATTAAGAATTTTAGGAAAATGTATAAAGATTCTGGGTAAGTGCGTTTGCCTATACATGAAAACGTACCATATCAATTATGCATGTGATTATGGGCTGATAAAGCATTTACGATTTAAATTTTCTCTCATAAGTCTTATGCAAGAATAGTGTGTTCAAATAGTTTCCTTAGATGTATAAACTGCGGGCGTACTAACACTAGAGTGAATATTATTGTTCCACCTTTAGGATTAGATTTGGTTAGTTTGACACATGCTTTTGTAAAAAAAAAAAAAAATGTTATCAAGATTTTATTTTGTTTTCCAAATATTTGTAATTTTTTTTTATCCTTTTGTATGTTTTGATTTATTCGTTACCTGTTTCGTATGTATGGGTTGCATGGTATTGACTTATTGCATGTCGTCTATAAATAAATAAATACTACAGTAACAGGTAGTGGGAACAGGTACCGGTGAGCAACAGTAACAGGTACGAAGTGCTCCTGGTGAATACCGGTTTCGGCCATCTCCAAACTAGAGTGATGCGTACTCATCAGTCAGGTTGAGGGGAGTGNGGCTTGTGTCGCTGTCGCCTGCGGGCCGCGGGCACGAGACGTCAATTACGGCCGGCCGTGGTCCGACCACCGCGCCACTAATTGATCAGATACCCCGTGGCGCCAAGCCAGTGCTCCCACGCGCCCTGGAGTCCCCCTCTTCAGGCTCCAGCCGTGTGACGACCCAGTTCGCTAGCGACCACCAGGAGAATAGAATACTTCCAGGAATCGAACACTTTGCATTCGGACACCTGTGAGAATCGACAACTTTCGCTCGCAGGAATTCGAGGACTGTTAACGTTCCCGTGATGGTATTTTTCTATTCGAATATAGGAAGGGTCGCTTGTTTTTTCGCGGGAAATATTTACGCGGTAGCTAGACTTTAATAGCCTATGTGCACACTTGCAGCCTCTGTTTGCCTAATGGCTAGAGACCTGAAAAATTCGCGAGTTCAATGACCTGCAGGCTAGACTCTACAGTCTTATGTACACATTTGTCAATACCAACTGCACACTGGTTGTCTGCTGCCACAGTGGAAGGCTACTATTGGGCCAGCGTTCTCCATGAGGTGCCAAACACCGCGTGGACCAATGTCTAAAGTTACATAAACACACGTGTTTTGAATTCTATCTTGTCCCAAAATGAATGCGCAAATTCTTCACGTCTCTACCAATGGCCGCTTTGTCTTNACGTGTTTTGAATTCTATCTTGTCCCAAAATGAATGCGCAAATTCTTCACGTCTCTACCAATGGCCGCTTTGTCTTTGTGTGGAGAGAGGCTGTTACACGAGTGAGCCAATCAGAATTAAGTTTACTCCGATACTGAGCGTCCGTGATTCGCGGGCAGACAGATGAGGATTGTAACAAGTCAAATGATCCAATCACGAAAGTGGTTCTGAACTAAAGTGTTTTGGAACACAACTTGTCCTGAAATCTTTTCACGAAAAAACAGGTGCCCCTAAACAGGCTTTTCGCGGTAAACTGAGCACTTTTGAAAGCCATGCTTCCCCGCCGGCCACGCTCGCGTCATAGAATACACAAGAACACTGAAGTGAAACCGTAGAGTGAATATAGGGTAGAGCGATCACGCTGGTTGCCCAAAACCAGTCTCCGTTCTCCAGCATTGAACTGCTTTCCTGCCAACACTACGATCATAAACGACGTGGACAGGATTTGAGGTTAGAACAGTGTTTACGTAAACAAGAGTTTGAGATATTTGTGTATAACCCTGTGGCCAATTTTTATTTCAATTACGTTAAAATTAAAATTGGTAAAAGTATTTTATTCATATAAAAGTGCTTATATTTTTAAAGTTAAGATATAAACAAACACGTTCATCACAGTTGACCACGCGACTCTAACAGTTGTGTTGCTTTGTGGTAGGTCAATGTTGGCTACATGCGCAGAAGACGAATAAGCTCTCTACCTCATCTTTAGTCTATGGTCGTAACGGCCACTTATTCAGCGAACTCCAGCCGCACACGCCAGCAAAATGGCGCCGCTGTTCGGCAACACGTCCGAACTCCGTTCACCAATCAGCTCCTGGTAACCTACCCTCCAGCTGACAGGTTTTTAAGGCCCGAAGGCCAGCGCGCCCTCCAAACCTCCCGCACTGTAACTGTACTCAGATGAGTAAAACAGTGCGCTGCTCTTTTTCTGTCCATTTCTTATTGTCATTAAATTTCTTTATACCTGTAACCGGTATTTACCGATTTTCTCTCTTAAAAACCTGTCCTCGCCAATCAGGGGTCCTTCGATTTGCATCTTAGTGCCCCGTNGTAACCGGTATTTACCGATTTTCTCTCTTAAAAACCTGTCCTCGCCAATCAGGGGTCCTTCGATTTGCATCTTAGTGCCCCGTAATGGGTCATCAGAAATTTGCTGGTAACATTTGTCGAATTCCTCTAATCGTTTACCAATCAGAGTTGAAAATTTGTTCCATATCTTATGGAGATCTTTGTTAACCATCACATCTTCATATCTCCAGTGAATGTCCTTTATTCGAGTTTGTTCCTCAAGCCAAACTCGTAAGTCCTCTGTCTTGAGACAGGCTAACAGCCCGGCCAATAGGGAATTTTTTTTTCCTTCGAAGTTTGCAGTAGCCGAACAGACGCAAGGCCCGTTCCTAGAACATCGCGCAGCCAATCAGAGATGTGAGCGAGGGAAAGCGGGCTGAAGGAAAACCTCGCCCGCCCTCGGACAACCGCCTGGAGACAAGATCGGGATTACGAGCCCTTCCCCCCTGCTCGTCTTTATCTTTCGCCTTCGTACACTTGCTAACACTGGGGGTAGTATCCACTCCATCTTCGAATTTTCTTACAAATCTTCTTAACGAAAATGTATGACCAGAAATAAAAAATCAAAGCTAGACATGACATAGAAGACTACTTAACGAATTTTTTGGAAATTTGTAGGGTTTCAGTTATACCTGTATTTTCGCGTGTGGGATTGAAATTATTAAATAATTAGGTAATGTTTGATTACGGTTACAGATGTGAAACTAGTCATGTAAGAAAAAAAAAGTGGGATTTCGAAATAACTGTTAAAATGTTCCCTATGCCTTGACTAGCTTGGTTTTTGAATATTGACTCCGAAAATTAAGTTATGGAGGAAAATACGTAAATCCAAGATGGCAAGGGTACTTCCTCCTTAAACACTTCACGAAATCTATATTTTCCTTCCTGGCATGGAGAACGCACCCAGCATGTCTATTGTCAGGGGTTTCCCCCGGCGGCCTCGCCGGTTTACCATGAACCTTCCACGGGCTTAGTCCTGGTTTAACTTCGGGCTTAGTCCTGGTTTAACTACGGGCTTAGTCTTGGTTTAACTACGGGCTTAGTCCTGGTTTAACTACGGGCTTAGTACTGGTTTAACTACGGGCTTAGTCCTGGTTTAACTACGGGCTTAGTCCTGGTTTAACTACGGGCTTAGTCCTGGTTTAACTACGGGCTTAGTCCTGGTTTAACTACGGGCTTAGTCCTGGTTTAACTACGGGCTTAGTCCTGGTTTAACTACGGGCTTAGTCCTGGTTTAACTACGGGCTTAGTCCTGGTTTAACTACGGGCTTAGTCCTGGTTTAACTACGGGCTTAGTCCTGGTTTAACTACGGGCTTAGTCCTGGTTTAACTACGGGCTTAGTCCTGGTTTAACTACGGGCTTAGTCCTGGTTTAACTACGGGCTTAGTCCTGGTTTAACTACGGGCTTAGTACTGGTTTAACTACGGGCTTAGTCTTGATTTAACTACGGGCTTAGTCCTGGTTTAACTACGAGCTTAGTCCTGGTTTAACTACGGGGGAGGGCCCGGCCACAAACGCTGGCTTGGAACTCCAAAATCTCAGAACTTGACCGATTGATGTATGTTCCTCCAACACCCAATTTCTGTTTGTAGAGCGTATATACATAGGTCCCGGCACGCACCTAGAACCTACCCCCTCCTAACTCCAGTAGTTAGCCTGCTAACATAGGGTGCGCCCCTTCACGGCCACAAAAAAAAAACGCGTAGCCAATCAGGGAATGTGTACGCGCACATCAAAGGATCCACCACGCCATTTAGTCTCTGTGCAATTATATACTCTGTGCTCGCGTATATGTTGTTCACGGTTAACTGAACACTTTTCAAATCAACNTTAGTCTCTGTGCAATTATATACTCTGTGCTCGCGTATATGTTGTTCACGGTTAACTGAACACTTTTCAAATCAACGTTTGAAAAATGTCACTGCCTCTGCCTGTGCGTATTTTAACGAGGAAACTGACTGGCAAGCGCCCAGTGAAGTTGGCAACGACGGAGGGATAGTAGTTACGTTTCTTAAAGTTAAGGTAAACATTTGTGAGAACTGAAATAAAGCCTTTTGCTCTCTTATTTTTTTTTAATGCAAGCAAGTGTAAGAATGAGAAATTTTTTAAAACTATTTACTTCCCGAATGCCACATTTTTACTTGACCAGCGCATGCGTTAAGTGATGAGGACCATGGCAATGTTGATTTTACATATGACAAAAGAATACAGAATGTGCATACAAAGTTTTTGATACTTTAGTTAACAGTGTAATTCTATTAAGTATAGTGGAATACGTCGCTGCAGCAACTCCGTCGACCGCCTACAAGTATAAACACCTCACTAGAAATTTGGAATATACATACAGAATGCACAAACGTACGGTGTATACATAACAGAAGGTATAGCAATAAGACGTTACCAAAATACTATTACATTTTTTATTATATTAAAATAATATTTCTAATAAATAATTTGATTAAATCGATTTGATTATAAGGTTATCAAACTTTTAATTTTTTTTTTTTTTTTTTTTAACCCTCAGAGGAAATTTTGTTCCAACTTTCGAACTCGAGGTTGGAAAAGACCAAATTGGAGAAGAGAAAGCGCGGGGTTTTCGAAGGTGCTCAGTTTACCGTGAACTGCCTGTACTCCTTCCTCTCCACGGCGTCTGCCTCTTCCCACGCATCGTCTGTTTACACTTCACGTGGCTCCTCGGTGGTCAACGTCGCCGAGTAGCCTCGCTCCGGGCAAAGAGTAGATAAACATACAGAGACGAAATGCACCGAGAAAAAAAAAATTCTGTTTAATCAAGCAAAGCGTGTTTGGCGCAACTAAATCAATTGTTCGTGTAGGTGAACGATGAAATATTTTGTTATTAAATTCAAATTACTTTTGTTTTTCTCATTTGGTTGCACCAAAAAAAGATTTGGTTGGTGCAACTAAATATTTGTTTGACTNTTATAAGGTTATCAAACTTTTAATTTTTTTTTTTTTTAACCCTCAGAGGAAATTTCGTTCCAACTTTTGAACTCAAGGTTGGAAAAGACCACCAAATCGGAGAAGAGAAAGCGCGGGGTTTTCGAAGGTGTTCAGTTTACAGTGAACTGCCTGTACTCCTTCCTCTCCACGGCGTCTGCCTCTTCCCACGCATCGTCTGTTTACACTACACGTGGCTCCTCTGTGGTCAACGTCACCGAGAAGCCTCGCTCCGGGCACAGAGTAGATAAACATACAGAAACGAAATGCACCGAGAAAAAAAAATATTCTGTTTAATCAAGCAGAGCGTGTTTGGCGCAACTAAATCAATTGTTCGTGTAGGTGAACGATGAAATATTTTGTTATTAAATCCAAATTACTTTTGTTTTTCTCATTTGGTTGCACCAAAAAAAGATTTGGTTGGTGCAACTAAATATTTGTTTGACTCTACGTACATTCAACAGGTTCGGTTAATATAACAAACAATTGAAAGCTCGATGGAGGCTCAAACATCTATCGTTTGCAGCTGGGCGCTACGTCTTAACAATCACAACTAAAATGTGGAATAATTAAATATTAATTTTTTTAAATACTTACATTTCGAACACTGAACAACGCGCGCAAATAAATATTTCAAGTTTTACAGCTTTACTTTTTGATTTTCCCGTGAACGTATTTTATTATCATGTTTACAACATTATAAATCATTAATAAATACACCAACAAACACTTTTACTGTCGGCTGTTCAAGGTAAAACGAGATCTTTCGAGGCAGTAGTTACTTTTTTATTTCAGCCATTCTTTATCATTTGACTACCTTTGTCAATAAACATTGCCAGGTAAGTAATAAACACAGTGTGTATATTTCACCACACCCGGAAGTTAACGTCTAAGGCTGAAATGAAATATATTTATTGACTATTATTCCAAATGAGAGGGCTTTCGAAAGTGCTCACTTTACCGTGAATAGCCTATACCATAATTGTCACAAAAATACAAACGTACTCCCGAGCTGTATTTTCAAACCGAGGCAATCAAATAATTTGCCAAACAAATACGTACAGTTGATTCAACTAAATTCTTTTGTTACCAGTTTAAATTATTTTGGCACAACACAGAGGTTTTGTTAATTCAAGCGTCTATTTTGTTGGGCGAACAAGATTCATTTTGTTGCTTCTCAAGTTTTGTTTATTCAAAGAAAAGTTTTCTAGGGGCAACTAAATATATATTTGGCACTACGGAAACAAATAATGTGTTGCATGGAACAAGGGCGAGGGTGTGGGGGGTTTCTTTGATGTGGGCGTGTCCATTTTCCAACTGGTTATGTATCGCTCTGGGAACGGATCATGTGACTGGTTGCTGGGTGCTGCGAATGGTTCCCTGTTGGCTGGGCTAACGGCTGGCGAGTTGGTTACCAGGCGCTGACTGGCGGACGGCGTTCCGTCATGTCGCTGGCCGGTGACGCCATTTTTGCTGGCGTCCGCAGCTCGAGTTCGCGGAACAAGCTGCTGTTTCGCCTCTGTAATTTTTTTTAAATACTCTGTGCTCAGCGTTTAAGGAAGGTCACTTGCCCCGGGGGGGATGTTTTTTCCCGTTTGAGGCAGAGACGCGCGGGAGCGATAAGGGCGACAGTACCGCGCGCGTCAAGCGCGCCATCGCCGCTACGCGCAAGGGTCTGAACTGACGTTTTGTCGAGAGAAAGCCTGCAGTCAAGTTAAGTACGTGCTCCTAAACGCCGTTAACGATAAAGTAAGAGCTTTAAATGGATACACGCTACCACATAGTCCATTCACGGTTACTTCAAACATTTCTGAAGCCCTGCTCAAGTTCTACTTCCAGGATATTCCTCCGCCTCATGCGAACAAAGCTGAACAAAGCCAAGGGAATTAAATCAAAGGGACAACGCGCCGCATTCGTGCGCACTCACTTTAATAATATTTTGCAAAATAATTCTTTTTTACTAGGCACTACCAAAACAACTGTTATCTCATTGTTTTTATTCATATGAATTATAAAAAAAAATATATTGAATACAATATTAGTAAAAATTCAATTTAACCGAAAATAAGAGACTTTTTTTTTTTAACGGAAGTACAAAACGCACGCGATAAGACACGTTCAGAAAAGAACTAAACACGCCATACATGGGGTGATTTTTCAAAGGTTTGATTTAAAAAAAAGGCTGCGAAGATACCGCGAATAGACTAAGCACACGGGCATTCAGACTCTCTGTTAAGTTGGCAGCGAAACGAGTAAACTAGTTCCAAGTTTTGACGCTGCACTGCGAGTGTCATGTTTACATTCACGAGAAATCAAGTTGTCTCCTTTTCTATTGTAGTATACACATTAGAGTGAGAATTGGCATACCAGTTACACATTTATATTTCTGAAAATTTCAAGTTTTGAGTCTGATGTTACGCACGCATAAAGTCACTAGTCCCGTGGCAACGTAAGTCTCACATACGGCGAAAGGATACAAACCGATGAGAAAAGTAGGTCTCAAGCGAGGCTTTCGAAAGCGCTATGTTCACCGTGGACAGCAAATATTGTAATTTTTTTATTGCGCCAGGTGTTGCAAAATAGGAGATTTTTGGTCTGGGAAGTACTTACGAATTCTTTGTAACAACTTACGTTAGAAAACCTATGGAATGAATTTCTATTGGTTAGCGGCACCGGCAGGAATAAATTATACAATTTCGGTGCGCTAGCAGCGCCAATAGCAAAAACCAGGGGAAGGGGGGAGGAGGCACTGTTTGTATTGGTGCTAGCTTCTGATATTGTAGAGCACCGACCATGATTTCACCTATTTTGAAACACGTCATTAGTGAACGAGTACAATCGGGATAATACGTTAAGGGGCTTAAGATACGCCAGTCTGAAAAAGCAGTTTTAAACTATGTTGGAGGGCTTTAAAATATTACTTATAGCTAGGGGCAGTGATATTTCGCGTAAAAGATTACGAGACAAGATACAGTCCAAAGCACTGTAGGGTCGTCCAGCTTCTTTGATTGGCTAAAAAAAGTTCTGGCCCGTGTTAACCGTATGTGCACGAATCACGAAGGTTCAGTGTCGGAGTCACTTAGTCCTGAGTGGCTTGGTCAAAGACGGACACGGCACCAGCAGCCAACGGAGGTACAACAACAGCTGAGGTGTGTATATAGTATTGAAGTCTACCGTGTGCTCCGATTTTTACCTTTGAAAGGTCATCCCGTGTAAAAGTATACCTTGTTGCAGTTCAGGCGGAGGAGAACTTTATTTTAATAGAGATGAATAAAAATTGTCAACGAATAGCAAAAACACCCAAATACCACTTCACTAGTGTTTCCCCCGTTGCGCTAACACCCAACATTCGGCAGGCCAAGCATTAGGGACTGCGGGTCGGTAACGGCTGCGCAGTGAGAAAGAGGAGGAACAGAAAGATATGCACAGATGTCTATCAGAGACCAGTCAGCATGAAGCACTGCATCTGAGGGCGCATCGCTTTACTGGAGGTAGTAACCTCCCTACTTAACAGAGAAATGCACTGCGTACGAAAGACAGAATTATATTGGTTGACAGATGAAAAGTCGGTAAAGAAGCCTGACAGTTATTAGTTCAAGACTGTGCAAAACTGACCGAAATTCAGCTCTCCGTCTTGCCTATAATTCCTTTAATAAGGAAGAATTTGCCTCCTCCAGCTGTTCACTTGAGGTGAGCAACAATCCCCCTCCCCCTTTCCACCTAAGTGTCAACGCCCATGTATTTGTTTCCTAAATATGTCTAATGTCATAAGCGTTTAGTATTTCCTTTAGTATTAATGCGCTCTACACACAAAAACTGAATCTGTGATTTCAATCAATATATCTATTTTACTAATTCTTAAGTTAATACGTGGTTATCTACTGGCGAATGAGTGGAATGCACTGAGGTTTTACTGCCAGGCCAGTTCAATTGCCTCGGAATAAGAATAAACCAATGTTTAATTAGTAAATACCAGCAACTAAAATGATCAGTGATATTTTACTGATTAAAATGGAAAAGTGTCAACAGATCTGCAGTCGAATTCACTAATTTGGAGTAGTTTTAACAGCTTCGAGTTTAGAGTGTGTGAATTTTAATACTTATTTCATAGCCAATCCTACGCATGTGATTAAAAAAAAAAAATGTTATATAAGCCGTTTCTATTGTAACGCGGCGATCGAGCGTCACGCCCTCTGGATCATTTGTGGACGTCTTTACGCGTCGTCGACGGCGCTGCTTGTATTAATGTTGAGCTGTGGCGGACTATGTTGGACAAGAGGTGGCGCATCAAGTATATATTTGGTCTCGTCAATTGGCTCCACTGCGGCTGAGACTGTCGTCTGTTTCGTCGTGGCGCTAGTGTCTCCTTACTCTATGTAATTGTGGAGGAGATGGGGCGTTGTCCTGGTTTTGTCGGGGACGGAAAGAAGGGCTTTTTTGTGTTCATTCTTCGACTGGTTCACTTGATCGTGGAGCTCTGCTGAGCGGCTGCCGTTCGGAGAAAAAGGTATGCGCCATGTTGGTATTTTTGAAATGTTCAAACACTTTGAGCAATTACAGTTTATCAGTCTTGTTGGTCTGGGCAGTTAACTTTTTGCCAGCCAAGCATACACGTGGCCCAGTGTTCCTCTTTTTGCAAGTAGTATTTGTTATTTCTTTATGTCACGCATTTTGTTGTTTGCCTTTGATATGACTCAGCTGTATGATTGCGTCGCAGCGGTATTCTGTGTAGGCAGTAGGCTCGAACTCCAGTAAACTTACTTCACCCTACCCTGCGTGTGTGTAGCGGGCTAGGTTGTTGGACGCAATGCATACGCCGGGGAATTCATTGCAATTAAAGTAAAGTTTCTTAAAGTGGCGCCCGTTTACAATATGGCCACCTTGGCTCCCGATCGTTGGCGTTTACATTTCATGCCTTCTCATCTCGTTCATTTTTATTTGTAATAGTCTGTGTATATACCAGCTCCAAAATAATGTGAGATCTGCCTGAGCTGGCACAGATACTTATTTTTTTGTAGAGGAGTGCAACTCTTTCCATATATAATACCAGTCAACAGCAATAATAAACATAGGTTTTAATTTATGTTCGAAGTTTTTATTTTATTTTTATACCTTGTGATTTTTGTAGTCTCTCAGGACTCATGTATGCTACTCTGCATTGCCTATTATATACTAGTTTGATTGAAGGTGTTTTTTCTTATAATAAAGTAAAGTTGTGTGCGTTCATTCATCAAATCCTGATCATATCTGCTCTCTATTTTTTGCTATACGGACTTCATACAACCCCCTTTACACTATTGCGCATAGTTTCACTTAATACATCAACAAGAAGTTACTGATAACTAATGAGCCTACTTTTCTCTACATGGGTGCAAATAAATTTTAGCGAAGTTCTTGGAAGCTTAGATGGTAGGCGGTCCTTGACGTCTTATTGACAGCAATTTCATTAGAGACGAAACCAGAAACATGTGAAATAGTACAAAGGCAATTAAAATACACGAGTGACTTACCCAGGATTCTAATTCAGGAAAACTCGTAAAATTAAGCTAGCTTACAATTAACTGCATCTCAGAGGTAGGATTCGAAGCATCAACTTCGCATGTAACCAGTGTAATGTTTTGGATGATATGGTTCACAAACCTGAAATATTTACTGGGCCATCATTTTGAAAATAAGTGTCTGAGCCACTAAAACACATACGTTTACACGGCATATCATAATGCTACTTGCGTGAAAAATTTGATGGAAATATGCCATAAAAACTTTATTTTCTTAAATGGGAATATCTTACGAAATTGCTAAAAAAAAAGGCTCTGTACACTATGTTTCCAAAATATAATGTCAGCATAAACAGTTAATTGGAATTGTTAAATAGATATGCCGAACATATGAAAACATTTGTATGGCGGCTATTTTTAAAATCATTATCTGACACCATTTAAATCATGTAATTTTACTTGGCCTTCTGTAGGTGTGCAAAATTTTGCGAAAATTAGTGGAATTATTGCGGAAATATGAAAAAATTTTCAGGTTACTGATTTGACACTACTTAGCAAAAAAAATTGGCAAAAGAGGATCTCTGTATGCATTTGGGTGCTTGGCATTAAAGATGTGGTATAAAACCTCCATTGATCATGCGTCGATATTCATAAATTGAGGGAATTATATATATATATATATATATATATATATATATATATATATTAGCATATTCGATTATTGTCATAGATATAATCTACATAGTTAAATTAAAATATGTCACATAGTTTCGTAGGTATAGCACTCTAAACTAAAGTGTTTGTATACGCGCCATTCAGGTGACTAACATACTTAAAACATATACATTAATATAGCCTATCACAATAAAACTTCTTCGCCAAATTTAAAAGAAATCGGTTGATTGTTTCCCGAGATACGGCAAAAAAACTGTATTATTTCATGTGGGGCTCTTTTATAAAATGGCGGAGAAATGATATTGTCAGCATATAAAGTTAAATTAAAATGTGTTTTCCAGACTCGTAGAAAAAAAGTCGGGGCCAAAATGTTAATATGGCCGCAATTTTAAAAATATATGTGTGTCTGACAGTATCAAAATTAATCAGTTTACATAGCCTGCCACAGTGCTAATTGTTTGCCAGATTTGGTAGAAATCGCTTGTTTTTTTGGAGATCACATAATTGCAATTTGTCAAGTGATACTATTTTACAAAATGGCAAACAAAAGAGATGTGTGTACACATTTAATTGTTATAATATATACAGCCATATTACAAAGTTTCATTGGAATTAATTTAATTACATGGTTTCGACGATATAACATACAAAACTAAAATAGTTATATGGCCGGCATTTTGAAAATAAGTGCCTGACATACCTAAAACATACCAATTAAAATTACCTACAGTAGTACTAATTGTATGCCATTTTTGGTAGGAATCGGCAATTTGATTCCCGAGATATGACATAAAAGCTTTATTTATTCGTTTGGCACTATATTATGAAATGGGCGACAAAAGAGGCTCTGTGTGAACACATTTTATGTTTGATATATATACTCCCCGCACACAAAGTTAATTTGGAATTGATTAAATGTTTTCGAATATATATTATTCTATGCTAAAATAGCTAGATGGCCACCATTTTGAAAATAAATGTTTACACATCAACTGCGGCAGTACTACTTGACTGCCAAATTTAGTAGGAATCTGTCAATTTTTTAGCGCGAAATTACACAAAATTTTTATTAATTCATGTAGCGCTATCTTACAAAATGGCGCATTTTTGTTTTTGGCTTATTTGATGCTTGTAATAGGTACTGCCAGCTTGCAAAATTTGGTTGATATTGGTCAAATGGTATGGTAGTTATACCAAATAAACCTAAACATATTTGTATGATGCCATTTTGAAAATAAGTACCTAATAAAGTTAAATTACTTACATTTACCTGACCAATCATAGTAATACTTACGTGCCAAATTTGGTGAAAATAGGTTGTTTAGTTTTCGAGATATAATGCAAAAGCTTCATTTTTTCATGTGGCGCTATAATCCAAAATGGTGGACCAACATTCACCTCTGAATTTAATGATAACAACTTGCTCTGTCAGCATACATTTGGTTAAAGTCGGTTGAATGGTTTCCGAGATGACATATCACCCTTCATTTTAAAACGGCCGCCATTTTGAGAGTAAGCCCTCGAAAGGTTGACAACTATAAAAGTCAAGTGTCCTTACTTAGTACTGTATGTGTACCGAGTTTGGTGAAATTCGGTGTACGCGTTCAAAAATTGAAGGGGGGTAGGGGGACACTCACGCGCAGACCCACATACTCACGCGCGCACACGCACACAGACAGGAAAGTAGACTAAAAAGGAATACTGATGTTTTACCAATAATTTCATGGAACAAGGTGCTCATTATCCTACATAACATCTACAATATTAAACATTTAAGTATAGATTATAACATAGCAAAAAATAATCGCAATACTATATCGGACATGGCTGGTTGTAACGTGTTTGGATTAATTATATGTAAGGCTCAGATGGGACGAAATACATCCCCTGATAACACGTCCGCGGCTATGGATAATGTGGTTACCTCAATCTGTGGAGAAGGAAATACGTTAAATGATGAATAAACTTGACNACGTCCGCGGCTATGGATAATGTGGTTACCTCAATCTGTGGAGAAGGAAATACGTTAAATGATGAATAAACTTGACCTTTTCCAGTTTGTTTCCATTCGGATTGACTCCATGAATGTTTCCGGGAAAAAAATGTAATGCCCAATAATTATGTAAATACGTGCATGCAGTGTGTTGGGTAGTGACACAACCTAATGAGATATTTTATACGTTGCAATATACAACTGGGAAGTACCAGGGACGCACGTTAAGCATAAAGACTTGCAACCTTCAATGAACATGAAACTTATGATCTGTTATATGAACTCACTCGCTGCCATAACCAGCGGTTGCAGACATCGTTGGTTACGTTACTGATTTTTGAGCGACGATAGTACATTTCACAGTTGCGCGGTTTCACACAAGGCATTGTAAGCATATGTTATCTGAGAACGAAACACAATTAATCTTAATAACTGCGTTTAGCATCTGAAGTCTTGGAGGTAACTTCAACACCGAAGTTTATGTCATGAGGCTGTAAAAGAACGCCACTGCTTCAGCGTTGCTTAAAAAGTGATGCGTTGTGTAAAATTACGGTCGTAAAGGCCCTTCAAGAGGGTGAGAAGTGTCGGTGATGCAGTCGAAGGCGTATACTTTGAAAAGGCCGGAGGCGTGAAGGTGTAAAAGTCATCCTCTCGGAAAGAAGGCCCGTGGAGCTGGAGCCGTCCTCAACAGCTGTGTGCAGCCACGAGGCCACCCACTGTGCAGATCTGACGCTCGGCGTCCTCTTCGTGGCGTGGGAGGCTGGGTCCAAGAACTCCGTTGTGCGATTGGCGATGTATCGAACGCGAAACAATGTTTCTGAAATACCGCAACTGCGATATTGTCCAATAGTGTAGAGCAATACATCGCATACTGCGACGTTACCGACATGCGGTTTTGGCGATATGCTATGTTAGGAACATGCGGTATTTGCGATAAATAGCTCCCAGAGTGTATCGAAAATCGATATCGATGTATCACATCGATACCGACAAGGTCAACATAAGGCGACCAGATTGTTTAATATATACATAAAGCAGGACACTTGTCATAATATATGTGATTATAATCAAAAAAATGTGGTTAACTTACAGACTCGCCAGTACTGAAAATACAAACTATTGTGATGTAAAAATTGAAAAGCGTACACCCAATAAATACCTGGATGTAAATCAAAATCATTATTACAATCGGATTGTAAGTTAACAAGCACTAGTAGAACAGTTTAACATTCACATTTATTTNAATAGGATTGTAAGTTAACAAGCACTAGTAGAACAGTTTAACATTCACATTTATTTGAAATTTACGTATTTCTAATTTTAATTATTGGCACCAAGCAAAGTGTTGTTTTTTAAAAATGAATTCATAAAAGTCGCAGCGTGAGTGAATAATATAAATGTTCAGTGGTTGCTTCAGCAGGGATTCCCGCAGGACACTTTGCTAAAGGACATTTCATGATTCCATTTGGCCTCCCCCCATCGTACAATATAATGCTTTATTTATATACTGTCCTGCGAAAAGCAGGGCGTCTGGTCGCCTTACAACATGTTTCAAAACGATATTTAAAAGTGGATATCGCACAGTCCTAGTGTTCAGAAGGCGNACGTCCGCGGCTATGGATAATGTGGTTACCTCAATCTGTGGAGAAGGAAATACGTTAAATGATGAATAAACTTGACGTTTTCCAGTTTGTTTCCATTCGGATTGACTCCATGAATGTTTCCGGGAAAAAAATGTAATGCCCAATAATTATGTAAATACGTGCATGCAGTGTGTTGGGTAGTGACACAACCTAATGAGATATTTTCTACGTTGGAATATACAACTGGGAAGTACCAGGCACGCACGTTAAGCATAATGAACATGAAACTTATGATCTGTTATATGAACTCACTCGCTGCCATAACCAGCGGTTGCAGACATCGTTGGTTACGTTACTGATTTTTGAGCGTCGATAGTACATTTCACAGTTGCGCGGTTTCACACAAGGCATTGTAAGCATATGTTATCTGAGAACGAAACACAATTAATCTTAATAACTGCGTTTAGCATCTGAAGTCTCGGAGGTAACTTCAACACCGAAGTTTATGCCATGAGGCTGTAAAAGAACGCCACTGCTTCAGCGTTGCTTAAAAAGTGATGCGTTGTGTAAAATTACGGTCGTAAAGGCCCTTCAAGAGGGTGAGAAGTGTCGGTGATGCAGTCGAAGGCGTATACTTTGAAAAGGCCGGAGGCGTGAAGGTGTAAAAGTCATCCTCTCGGGAAGAAGGCCCGTGGAGCTGGAGCCATCTTCAACAGCTGTGTGTAGCCACGAGGCCACCCACTGTGCAGATCTGACGCTCGGCGTCCTCTTCATGGCGTGGGAGGCTGGGTCCAGGAACTCCGTTGTGCGATTGGCGATGTATCGAACGCGAAACAATGTTTCTGAAATACCGCAACTGCGATATTGTCCAATAGTGTAGAGCAATACATCGCATACTGCGACGTTACCGACATGCGGTTTTGGCGATATGCTATGTTAGGAACATGCGGTATTTGCGATAAATAGCTCCCAGAGTGTATCGAAAATCGATATCGATGTATCACATCGATACCGACAAGGTCAACATAAGGCGACCAGATTGTTTAATATATACATAAAGCAGGACACTTGTCATAATATATGTGATTATAATCAAAAAAATGTGGTTAACTTACAGACTCGCCAGTACTGAAAATACAAACTATTGTGATGTAAAAATTGAAAAGCGTACACCCAATAAATACCTGGATGTAAATCAAAATCATTATTACAATCGGATTGTAAGTTAACAAGCACTAGTAGAACAGTTTAACATTCACATTTATTT
>NQII01000194.1:1265344-1298598 GCA_002778355.1 Clitarchus hookeri | reverse complement strand
GGGGGGGGGGGGGATTCTTGTTCACTTCGCCGCTGATCGAGAGCCCAATTACGCGCACTGAAAGAAAATATATTTTTTTTTTGTGGTTGCAAAATCATTTGTTATAGTAAAGTTCAAATGAGAAACTAATGCTCGTGCAGCATTGAGGGATGAAACACAGGGAAAGCAGCGTAGGAGAGGGCTCTCCCGAACGCTCACCGCTGGAGGGAGGGAAACCACGTGACGCTGCTGACGCTGTACATACCAAACTGAAAACATCCGCTCTCTACTGCCGCGCTGCTCGACTTACGTATTTTCGACATATAACACGCACGCTTGGAGCAGCTCTAGCCTAACTGTATTCGATCGCTCTCACTTCTGAGCTGAACAACCCCCCCCCCNAATGGACTATCCCGACTCGCTCGGCGCGTTTTCAACTTCTACGCACTATTTTCTCATTTCACTATACTTGCTCGCTGTTCGCGCATCACTTCCCTTGTCCCATCCTGCTCGAGCGGGCGAAGGAGCGTGTGAAGGCCCAGGGTACGGTAACGCGAGGAGCCAGCGGAGATTCACAAAAGCGTGCCGCCGCGATAACGCTATTGCGACTCGTGCGCTCCTGACCTTCAGCGGATTGAATTTCTGGGGTTATATTTGAAAAAATGTTCTGGTCATTGCCCTAGCCTCTCTCAGCGAGATTTTAGGTGCGGGAACCTTTCAGATGGGGCCAGCGAGACTACGTAAGACGCTGCGGGTCTCCGAACCAACAGTTTTGAGAGTCTGAAGGATCGCGCGACCTTAAACGCCAGGTTTGTAAATAAAGCGAAGCGACGAGCCAGCAGAGCATCGAGTGGCGGCGAGAGTGACCAGCGGGAGTGAAGTCTGTGGACTGCGAGCATCGGTACAGTGAAGAGTGAGACCGACTAGCGTGACTACGCAACTGAATGCGTGAGTGACAGACATTTGGAATGATGGCAAATAAATATATTGATAATGTGTAAAATAATGAGTACAAATTGACCGTAACCAATATAAAGACATTGATAAGGACTCAAATGAGAATTGACATATAAGTCAAATATTGCTGTCACTGAGAATAATAGGAGTAATAGTGGAGATGAGTAATTTAACGCTGTAATTAATACCTGTGAGGAGAAATAAAAAATAAAAATTTGTTCTTTTGTTTTTATCAAGACCTCCATCCCTCACGAACTCGGATACGCGCCCTCTTACATCTTGTAACACCTTTTTGTTAACGCTTTCCAAGGCAAAATTTTGTTGCTGGTAAAAAAAAAAGTATCTGCGAACAGCAACTTGTAGATTGATGAGTACTAAAGCCATTTAGTGCTCGTTAACCTATTTCTTTATTGAAAAAAAGTGTTTATTGTCTTCCGCCAAATATTTAGTTCGCTTTCCGGAGTAAAACATTTTGCTGCCACTGCAAAACTGCATCCGTTATATACAGCGGATGAGGGCTGGCGTATTGCAAGTGGCTACCTTATCTCTGGCCACGACGCCATATTTGTACGTGTTGGTAACTTTGCACCAAGTTACAAGCTAATTCATGGGGGGGATATTGTTAAGAAATTATGGATGGATAACACAGTACTTAATTACAAGTAAGCAAATGTTACGCATAAATGATTTCAGAATACAAACTTCTGCGAGGACTTGTCGTGGGTAACACTAGATTTGAGATGTGTGCATGCTCAAATCAACACAATAAAAACCGAGCAAGGTGGCGTAGTGGTAACACGCTCAATTATCATTCGTGAGGATCCGGGTTCGGTTACTGATCCGGCCATTCTGATTTTGGTTTTTTAAAGGTTGTCAAACCATACCGACCTACCAAATACCGCAAGCCGCAAAATACTCTTCTTGTGAGCCCCACTAAACGGTATTGCTGTTAACGTCGTGAAATTTTTTGCTGCGACTAACGAACCCGCTATTGCCTACCAAAACACTGAATATGTTGGTGTCCACAAAATTGCCGCCAAATGTCTAGCGAACTACAAGATGTCCTTGGTATCCCAAAATACAAATTCTGGATGCACCAATTCCTGAACGTAGCACGTACACACAACCTCATCTCATAAGTTTTTTTTAACTACTACTAAACCTATCTTTTGGAATTTCTGGAACTGCAAGTGGAAAACGCTATTTCCGTGATCTTTAATTTCGGTGGAACAACGTTTTTCTGGGAGCCATCGCGGGAAACGCCACTACAGTACGTCCTTGAGATACAGTTCAGTTTTCTGTTCTGGTCGCCCTGCGTTATCGGCGCACGTGTGAATGTGGCATTGCAGTATGCATTTATCTACAGCGACATGCACACAGGGTTGCCAAGTTTTGCCAGCATGAGGCCTACGGAAGTTTCCTAACCCGGCTTCCAAACATGCAGTGCAACGAGTTCTTATACTCTGGTACTGACAATGCAGGAGCGAAGCATGCGGTAAAACAGTTCATGGTACGAATCGTGAATGTTTTTCCATGCCATTAACAGGCGTGTTACAAGGTTACAAATGCTCCAAGCTTGTAAAGAATAACAAAACTGTCCATTAAGAGTCAAATACAGAACATTTAATATACAGGATGAGTATAAAGGAATACCCCAAATTTGAAGGTCTATAATATCAAACCCAAACAACCTACAACCTTGATTGGCCAATCAAATGAACCGTGGAACCGTGAAGTTTTTGTTTACCATACATTCATAAATGTTCAATGTGACCACCACGAGCGGCCTGAACGACATCTAAGCTATAATCAAACTCGTTCCACGCTCTTGTCAGCATGTCCGGTGTTACGGTTTGGATGGCGTCCGTAATTCTCGTTTTGTGGTCGTCAATGTTAGCCGACAATGGTGGATGAAACACTTGATCCCTTATGTACCTTCCATAGAAAAAAAAAACGCACGGGGTAAGATCCGGGCTTCTTGGGGGCCAGTGATGAAGAGCCTGGTCATCAGCTGCTCCTCGACCAATCCAGAGTTGTGGCATGTGAGTTCATGCATCTGCGAACAGCTAGGTGCCAATGGGGTGGCGCACCATCCTTCTGGAAAATGAAGTCCCCCGCCGCCTCTTCTAACTGAGGAAACAACCACTCTGTAAGCATGTCCAAATAAGGGATTGCAGTAACAGTGGGCTCGTGAAAAAAGTAAGGGCCGAAAACAGTGTCTTTGGATACAGCGCAAAACACGTTCACTTTAGGGGAAGCGCGCTCGTGTTCGGTGGTTTCATGTGGAGGCTCCTGACCCCTTATCCACACGTTGTGTCGGTTCACCTTACCATTTACATGGAACGTCGCTTCATCGCCAAAAACCAGCTTAGACATGAAGGCATCGCCTACCTCGTTCTGGGCAAGGAAACATCAGACCATCCCCTTCACATTGACGTGTCGAAAACGAGCTCGCTACCCCCTCACCTCCTCAAGCCGAGAGTTACGAACGCCATCCAAACCGTAACACCAGACATGCTGACACGAGCGTGGAACGAGTTTGACTATCGCTTAGATGTCGTTCGGGCCGCTCATGGTGGTCACATTGAAAATTTCTGATTGTATGGTAACAAACTTTGCGGTTCCACGGTTCATTTTATTGGTCAATGTTCCAACATCCAACAAACCAAAACTATAATATCTGGAAGTTTCAAGGGGTATTCTTTTATACTTATCCTGTATACTAATGAATAATCTAATATAGTAACAATAAAAAGTGTTGTAAAACACAAAAGTCATCAGTACTAAACGAAAATTGAGAGAGCCGAAACAAAATTAAACCATTCTGCTGTTCTGCATAGAACAAAAAACCCCAGTACACTTACCGACAAATGCACACAACAAACGTCAACACAAAATAAGACAAATAATAAATACAGTAAAACTAATACAACAACCAACGACAAAAAGCAAGTAAGCCAACACAACGACAAATTAGACGGGGACCAGCAACGAATGTGAGGGAACAAAAATGAATGAGTACGGTATCCAATTAGGACATTTGGGGAAATGTGCTCTGTACTCGTCCTCAGGAGAGAGTTAATTATTTTTGCCATTAGGGAGTGTTTACTTTAGTTTCAAGTAGTTTTTATTGTTATGCTTAGCAGTTTTTTCTGTGACCATAAAATACGAACCTTTTTTTGTAGCCAAACTAGGCAAGAAAACTAAACTAAAAACTAAAAATNTTTTTCTGTGACCATAAAATACGAACCTTTTTTTGTAGCCAAACTAGGCAAGAAAACTAAACTAAAAACTAAAAATGTATTATTTTTAAATAAACACTTATCGTTATATTTATAAAAAAAAAAGCAAACAATTATGAAAAAACAGTCCTACGTCTGAAAGTATTTTTAAAAACTGTAAGGATTTGCATTNAAAAAAAAAAGCAAACAATTATGAAAAAACAGTCCTACGTCTGAAAGTATTTTTAAAAACTGTAAGGATTTGCATTGTAACGATGCTTTTAACAATTTTATAATGCCCCTTGATCAATATATGGGGCTTATACATGCTAGTCAGTAGAGCCATGCCATGGTGCATGTGACAAGTGTGTAAGCTACATTTACCGTTAGTCAATAATATATTGATCAAGAGTAGCGTTATCGAAATCGCGGACCAGCGCTCTGCAGGTAGTTCAGGAAAATGGCGTGCCAGGTTGCTCGCTAGGTATGTTCTTTCAGCTATCACACGCCTGACTCAAAAAGTTCGTTTTTCAGACCAATATCGTAGGTGCACGTGCAATAATTAAGCGTATGTAATTTTTACTTCTTCCGCATATTTCTTCCGCTGTCTACCAGGATATGCTTATTAACCCAGAGAAACCATTCTCCCCACAAAGTAAAATATTTCTGTACTAGTTAAAAACAAATTCTTCGGGAACTATTTGGGCAAAGGTTTTCTTGTAATTCTACAGCGGAAATATTGTATATTTAGAATACATTATTTTAGAAAACATACAAAACTGTTCATAAAAAACTGGAAGTCTACAAGACTTGCTGGTTAAAATTCGACATCAGTTTTGTGAAATTTACAAAAAAATTTGGCTACTAGATTCCAAAGAATTTCTTGCACCAATAAATAAAAAAAATTTACGATGTGCAGTTTACACAAACTTCGCTCCTCACAATTACAGTTTATTCTTACCAGCATTCCCACTTCATACAAGAAACGTCATGTAAGAGATACACATAATTATCAAACATAACGTTATCAAATCAATCACAGCTCGATTTAGTTTTACTTCTCGCCTGATAAACGTTCACACTGGTCAGATATAGAAGTGGAACAGCTCGCCATCCACAGGGTTTGTTACTGTGGGCAACCCTTCCAGAGCGTTGTCAGCGACTAAGTTGCTGATTATATTAGTTGTAGGCTGTTCGGGTTAAACTTAGCACTTCTGAAAGCTCTGTTTAAGATATACTGTTTAAGATATACTTGTACGAATATGATGTATACTTACACCATATGTAAAATTAGCATTGCCATGGGTCCAATCGTTTTATTCACGCGTCGGTCGACTGATAATGTGAAGTTACTAGATAAGCAAAACAATATTTTACACATTTCTTAATTATTACACTGGCATGCATAAAAAACAGAGAGCAAACGAAATCATTTCAGCATTCACAAATTTTTACATAACACTTTTAATTGAACGTTAAGANTTTTACATAACACTTTTAATTGAACGTTAAGACGTGGAACTACTTTCCCTCCATCGTTACCAACTTTACTGGGCGCATGTCAGTCTGTGCTACTGTTAAAAAAAAAATGCAGGTAGGCACAACAACAAAATACGCATGCTCCAGTCGTCAGGTGTGCGACATTACTGGAGTTGCGACATCATATGGAAGCATTATTCCAAATACTACACTAGGAGCTTGTGTTGGTCCGCTCCTTGTGACGTATGACCATAACGGTATAGTACATGGACTAACATTAGTCGCAATTTATATACGTGTCCCACTGGGCATATACTCTTGCGAGAAAGAAAGTCTCCATTCTACTGTCTCCCGGCCATATTTTGCAGATTATTCTACCTCTCTCTAGCCATTACCATACTGTTGAATTTCTTCACTCTGGAATTTCTGTTTGGGCCACAACGATCCGACCGCAACGGAGTCAACCGGCCCGCCACCAGGCTAAACACATCACGATTGCCCGTGATTCAAGCTGGGTCTGGGAGGCAGATACCCTTTACAGGAAACACGGCATAGGGGACGCCTGGGAATTTCCCACGTTTGCTGATCCCAACACCCACACGAAGGCCGACAGGCCTACCAAGACACAGACCCCCCAAGGACCAATATGCCTGTTCCCCAGCCAGCCAAATCGACTCACTTCCGAGAACGCGAGGTCACTCAGTGGTACCACACGGACACAGAGTAAAGAATTACAGACGCGAAATGACGAGGCAGTTCCTTTGGTATGTGCGTACCCATTCTCCGATTGGCTGCACGAAGGTCTGGAAGCGGGGTCTCGCGTCTGATTGGCTACTGAGCGTTGAGAAAGATTCCCTATGGCTAGTTTGCCGCCTGGCAACGAAATTACCAGACGTTGATTGGCGAACGGCGTTCCGACATGTTGCTGGCGCGTGCGGCCGGGATACGCGGAACAAGCGGCTACTTTGCCTCTGTATTCTTAACTACTCTACGACGATGAGGTGTGGGTCTCCTTGAGATAACAGAGGCTATAAGCTTGTGCTTAACTAGTCCACTCCACGTCTCTTGAATCTGCTGACCTCCGAGACTAGTGTTGGCAACGACCCCGATATGTACTTGATCAGCAGTTCTCTCATCATCCAGGTGATACTTCGGCGCTCCCTCGTCCAGAGAGGAGACACCGATCCTGTACAAGAGTACTGGGGAAAGCCAGTCGCGGACATTCCCACCGGGTGTCTGTCGCCTAAGCGAACTACCTTGCAGCCGTAACACGTCGGTCCTCTGAGTAGGGAGTCAAGAGGACCATCACTAAGACTGCACCTCTGGATAGGCACCTCAGATGCATACCAAGCACACAGGAGGAATGGACCCTGCATCTGGACAGGAGTAGGAAATATTCCCGCCTTGCAGGCAGCGACGGCATTTCTCAAAGGTTTGTTTCGAAAGTGCTTTAACCCTTTAATGTAAACATTAATTTTTCATTTCAGGTGTTGCAAAAGAATAAATCTGTGGCGCGAAACGCACTTACTAATTTTTTCCTATAAGGACTGACATTCTGCAACCTATAAAAAGGGTTTCAGTAAATCCAAGGGACAAGAAGTAGCCAATTTTATAATACATGGTGTGTCAGTAACAGCCAATAGCATTGCCAAGGGAAAGGCGCCGTCTGTATTGGCGCTGACTTCTGGACTCGCACAGCACTGACCATGAGTTCACCTATTTTGCAACATGTCAGGCGTGATAATACGTTAAGGGGTTAATTAACTGTGAACAGCCTTCCATCTCGGCAGGTCCGAACCAAACCTCGCAGTTACTTCAAGTATCTTCGATGAGATAAAAAAGTTGTCTGGGAGAATTGAATGCGTGTTTATTCATTGTTGTGAAAAACAAACACTGTTATTTTGGCCAATAAGACTATTCGGGTGTTTCCTTCCCGCTAATTCCCTTTTATTTCAAAATATGAACAGACAACTAATTTTGTTTAGTTTCGGTTGGACAACTGACTTCTCAAGGAATGTTTTTAAACATTTTATCTCCGAGGACGAGTTGTGGTGTAATCGCATTGCCAACGTAACGGTTGTTTAAGTTCGTGTGTAGTTAGTACTTCTTTCAAAATAATGTAAGTTTTTTTCACTTAATTTCTTTTAATAATAGGATTTCATAGTATGGCAAATTTTACGTAAAATATTGCACTTGGTTCTATGAAAACGGACAGAGTATTACAGACGTTCGCGTGATTTATTTCTCACTTCACTACAATCCGGAAATTTCCAACCTGACGGCTCTTTAATACCCAGCTGTGCGCGTGTAAATTCCACGGAGCTCTCCCCTTCGCATTTATGTTTTTTTTTTGCCTTCGGTATATTTTATTAATTCCTAGTTCTTGTGCCTCGGTCACACGCTTTTTCGACGTAGCCTCGCCGCTTTGCAGCGGGGAGTCGCGCTGGAGTGTCGCGTGGCGTCCTTGAAATACCTGCTGGTCCGAGCTGACTTGTCACGGGAGAATTCCCTGCCACGCATCCAACTTACACGACACAACATTCCTGCTGCACTGCATTCCGCGACGTAGTCAGTGTTGCCAGTGTTCCGAGCTTAAAAATTCCCAATGTCCCGTGTAACTGCGAAATTTCCCGTAACTTAAAACATTTCAATGATGCCGGCCTCTGTGGTGTGGTGATAATTAAATTGGTTTTTATAGACCACTATTGCAAAGCTAATTACCACGACTTGTAATTCGTACTGAACTTTTGTCGCACATAGTTCATTCCTCCCTTAAACAAATCATTATTAAACCAGTTGGCCCGTGTTTGAAAAGTTTTGCAGGACTTTGCTAATGCAGTTATCGTCACTACAAATACTTTAATATATATTTTTTTAACAATTTTTCCCGGCATGTTATATGTACTAAACCTCAACCGCACAACACAAGAACTGAACGACTGTTCTTCAAATAATGAAATAAAACTGTAATGGCGCCATGCCTAACTGGTGGTTGTGATAATTTACATGTATTGCACAGTATTCATATATCACGAATGTAACCGAAGGAACAACTTAAAACTGATCCCTAAATGTAATTTCAAAGGAACCGCGTTTCATATGTATAACATTCAAGCTGTCTATCGGAAAATAAGATTTTTTTATGCAAGTGTTCAAAATGTGGCATATAATTTGTGAATAAGCTCTTATTGAAATGTCCCGTATTATGTGTATTTAAAGCAAAGTTCAATTGAGGAAATAATCCTTGCGCATCTTTGAGGGTGACAGTGTAGGGGAGGGTTCTCCCGAACTGTCACCGCTGAAGGGAGGGAAACCACGTGACACTGCTGGCGCTGTACATTCCAAATTAATAACATTGCTTTCTGCTACCATGCTGCGCGACTTAACGTTTTCTCGACCGGTTATATGCACGCGCGGAGCAGCTCTCGCCCAACCGTTTTCATCCGCTGTCACTACTGAACTGAACAACCCTCACCCCTTCGTGCAGCGGCAATGGATTATTCCGACTCGCCCGATGCGTTTGGGACTTCGGCGCATTATTTTCTCATTCGGATTTCTCTCTACCGCAGCACTTCTGCTAAATAAAACTTTTTTCCTTCAAATAAAATATTATCCTTTACTACACATATCTTAACTTAAAAAATGACTGATATAGGGGCCTATTTACAATAATATTAATGGCGATAAAAAAAAAGAAAAAAAAACCTCTGCATTAAGACTTTGTAAAAATTTTTTAATCGATCACCGCTGAAGTCACTCGTTATTATGTATTTCCATTAAAGTAGAGACTGACGTAATAGTAAAACATTCGCACTTCCAACAGCTTGACATCATCACATCGACGTAATTGTATTATGTTTATGGTGGTCAGATACAATGTGGGCAGAGAGAGTTAACTAATTACGGCTGTACATTTTTTTCCAAGTAACTAGGGATTCACTACTGGTTGTGGTACGTCTGTGGATATAAAATACATAGCGGACTGAATAATGTTCAGATGCTACAAAAAATTAAACTATATTTATATGATAACTGAAGTTTTAATATACACCGATCCGCAGTAGACAAGACGGCGATCCTAATAAGATGCTTGAAAGCTCCAGCGGTATTACAAGGTAGGCAAATTCAATTACTCAATGGCAAAACAAACCTATTTTTGTAATATCATACTTCATAATTCATCGATGCTGTTGATCATTATGTCTGCGAAACTACAACGGAGCACATGCGTCTAATGTGCTTCTAAAGCGAGCGCAGTGTACCGAATCGCTAATGCTGCTATCTGCAGAGCAAACGGTAAGAACCTACAGCTCGGTGATTAAAATTTACGCCTAAATGTATAGCGTGAATTGTTATTGTACATCAGTGGTTTCGTGACAGGAAGCCGGTATATTTTAAATATATGCGGTTTAAAAACAGGGGTTGGTAAAATTCTACGTGAACGCCCATGCCATTTTTCCAACAGCACAACTCAAAAGAGCCGCGTGAGTGGCCGAAGTAAACCTTGTAGTCACAACTTGCTAAGCAGAACACAACGTGTCCTATTTTCGAACTCGTGCGTAAATAATACGACACATCTACGGGCATAGAAAGTACGGAAATACATCGTTACGACTTGCTGGCAAATACACTAGACATGGTATAAACGTTGATAAATCATACATCTTTTTAGGCGGTGTTACGTGAATGAACACTCAATGACGAACGCTTATACCTGTCATCGAGCAGTATTTATCTGCAGCATATAGTCATATAAATAGTGAAATGAATTGCTTCTCCAACTGTAAGAACAACTTGCACTGATTTAGCTGATGTTTTTAAACAGTACGCGTATTGTACCCCTGAGAAATGGTATCTGTTTGAAAGAATAATTCGTGTGTTGTACGTATAATCGTTGTATAAATCATACACTGCGTGTTTTCATAGAAACGGAAAATTGGATGAGTGAGACCTACACAGTCTCCACTGATTGTAAATCTTTAATATGGCGATGCTAATAAGTGAACTCAATCATCAACGAAAAGAGAGGGATGGCTCTTTCGAATCACGTCTGGCGATAGTTAACTCTATGCTACAATCGCACGATATTAATACGTAACGGAGAATAGTACGGTAGTAAACTCACCATCAAGAGACACAGCAACTTTGCTGAGACGGCAAGTTGTGGTAACCTGAAACAAGGAGAGAGAAACAAGTGTAATATTTGCCACCCCACAGCACGTGACACTACATCACTCAGAACACCAACACGTATAGAAATGCCAAGTAACAGGTTATAAATAGAGCCCTGGAAAATTCGCGAGTTCGATGACCTGCAGGCTAGACTGTACAGTCGTATATACAAATATGCCGATGTTAACTGCACATTGGTTGTCTGCTGTCACAGAGGAAGGCGACGATTGGGCCAGCGCTCTCCAGGAGGCGTCAAACACCGCGTGGACCAATGGCTAAAGTTATATAAACAAACATGTTTTGAATTCTAGCTTGTCTCGAAATGAATCCACGAATTCTTCAGGTCTCTACTTATAAAAAAAGTTCATTAATCTAAAATAATTTTTAGCATATTGCATTATTTTGTTGTTGATTTGCAAAATAATAGTGTGGGATAAGTATGACAATGGAGAGAAATAACTTCACAAAAATAAATTACACAAGTTAAATGAATTTTAAATTTTTATATTATTTAGTATAAATTCCAAATTAAATAAAATTGAAACTTTAGGTTACAGATGAAAATAATTGTTTATGTTATTATGAATGTCATGATAAATACTTCCTGGAAATGTATTAAGCTGTTGGCCTGTATTTCAAATTTTTTGTTCAGAGATAAAATTTAAAAACGAGATAGCAAGAAGGCGACCCCTTACCGCACGTAAACCAAAAATCAAATGTCGGATTTCAAATAATTTACAAAACGCCATCCTTATGACTTTGGGTGAACACTTAAGCTGAAATCAATCTTGGTTTTAAAATAACTTTCCGAAATTAGTACGAACCAAGATTTTAATTTAAAATTCTCATGTTTACACAAACAAAAACATAATGGTTATTATTTTTTATGCAATTTCATATTTTTTATCAAGTTATCATCGACGTCATAGCACGAAGCCATATCGTTTCCTGCCAGTTTATAAAAAAAAATTTTTGGCACACGACAAAGTTTATGGATGCGTTGCAGAGGTTCACACGCACTCTACAGACTTCGTTGTTTGAATCTGTGGTGTTAAACAATGGCATTCGATGAAATGTATGGCACGAAACGTTGACTAAAAAACAGGACCCAAGCGCTAATTTAAAGTTCATTCAGTGCTTAATCATGAACTGATCGGCTCCCGACTACCTGGCGTTTGAACTGCGCTCCAGTGTGTTTGAAATACACTTTTTCAATTGAACTGTTAAACGCGCGTCCAATGTGCTGATCTACGTATATAACTCTCACTTCAGACAAGGCCTGTTGAGTGCTTTCAAGACGTCACCGCACGTTAGAAACACCATTTCAGAGCGCTGGGCGTAGCGGCGATGGCGAACTTGTAGCGCGTGGCAGTGTTGCCCTTATCGCTCCCACGCTTCTCGGCCTCAAACGCGGGGAAAATCTCCGGGCAGGCAAGCGCCTTAAAAGTCCGAAGAAAAACACAACACGCACGAAGCTTGTTTATGCTATTTTCCATCGCCGTTGCATTACTTCCTTAAGACCTAGCGTGACCTTGAGGGGTTTATCCTTTTTTTACTAGGGAGGCGTCTTAAGATGTCAAGATTAACAGAGTTGCTTGAGGCGTGGACCACGACCACTTGGTTGTTGGTGTGAAATTCATAGATCCATTCGCAGATAATGTATGAGATAGAGCGAAGGCGCCTCTATCGCTCAGCGCCGCCGACTGTCACGGATTGTCGACGTGGCGCCACTCGGGTTATCTCCGGAAGCACTCTGCAGAAGCCACGTGCTCGCTCGAAGCTCGTGCGGTAGCCTCTCGAATCTGAATGGTCGCCAACTTCGCTCCAACAAACTTGCGACGTTTATGGACTTGCACGCCTCGCCCGCACTCAAACAGCGACCGCGCTTACCCGACGCACGCATGCGCTAAACACGAGGTAGAACCGCTTATTCGTCTTCTGCGCATGCACCCGACATTCGCCTACCACAATCAAACACAACTGTCAAAGTCACATGGTCGACAGTTTTGAACGTGTTTGTTTATTTCTTAATTTTTAAATGACAAGCACCATTGCATTAATAAAATACTTTTATACCAATTTGAATTTAGTCAAACTGCATTACAAAATGCTTTAAAGGAAGTATAAAAACATTTCTAAGCACTCGCTTACAAATCAGTTTTCTAACCTAAAATCCAAACCATGCAGTTTACACTTGGCGTTGTTATGATGTGATCAGGCCTTAGCTGAACGGCCCGCCTGATCACACCTTCAAACATCGAACCAGGGCACGAGCGTGATTGCAACAACACCTTGCGAAAGACAGTTGCAGAAATCCCCTCCACCGGCTAGTAAACGATGCCGAAAATATTAAACAACGCGCCCCATATAGGCCAGCGTAACACTGGGAGCGGCGTCTTTTGTCGTCAACCCGACCACAGAGAAGACCACTGAAGATGGGTGTGTCCGGCCGTCGTTAACCGCCTCCTAGAATCAGCCTCCGGCAACACGAACAAGGTGGGGACTTTCCAATTAGACTGTACTAGTAATTGCGTGAGGTAACAATAAATCTTGATATAATTAATAAGTATCTTGGTATTCAATTTAAGCTCCCCCGATCAATAGTCACGTAAATCGTTATTGTATAATATTTATGCTCAATAAACTCCATCTTAAATTGCTGTGCTCTACCTAATCATGACTCATTATTGAGCTACGCCCTTAGACACTTTCACGTATGAATGGCTTAAAAGCGTGTTGGCAGAAAATCAGTTTAATGTTGGGACACTGAGATCGGTTGTGAGCAGCCAGCGAGATCTGTCCACCTCGTCTTTAGTCTATGGACGCACGCCCGATAATCTTCCTTGTAGCCGGTTCCCAGGTATAGTCCATTCACAGTTACTTCCAACTTTTCTGAAGCCCTTGAGTTCTACTTCCAGGATATTCCTCCGCCTCATGCAAACGAAGCTTATCCGCGCCTAGAAAATGACACCAAAGTGACAACGCGCCGCATTTGTGCGCACTCAGCGTAATAATATTTGACATAAGAACTATTTCTTGCCAGGCATTACCAACACACGTATTTTCGCTGTGGTTATATTCATATTAATTGGAAATGAAATATTATAATATATAGGTAAAACAAAAAAACATAAATTTAACCAAAAATAAGATACGTTTATGTTAACACAAGTATAAAACGCTTGCGGTATATGCCATAGATAGGAAACAAACAAGCACGTGCGTCATACACGGGGTGATTTTTCAAAGGTTTGATTCAAAAAGTGTGAAGAAACCGCGAATAGAGTACTGCATTAAGTTCGCGGCAATTTTGCCATTTTACTTGAATTTACTTCAGNGAAGCTTATCCGCGCCTAGAAAATGACACCAAAGTGACAACGCGCCGCATTTGTGCGCACTCAGCGTAATAATATTTGACATAAGAACTATTTCTTGCCAGGCATTACCAACACACGTATTTTCGCTGTGGTTATATTCATATTAATTGGAAATGAAATATTATAATATATAGGTAAAACGTAAAAACATAAATTTAACCAAAAATAAGATACGTTTATGTTAACACAAGTATAAAACGCTTGCAATATATGCCATAGATAGGAAACAACCAACCAAGCACGTGCGTCATACACGGGGTGATTTTTCAAAGGTTTGATTCAAAAAGTGTGAAAAAACCGCGAATAGAGTACTGCATTAAGTTCGCGGCAATTTTGCCATTTTACTTGAATTTACTTCAGGGCAACCACATGCATTCTAGTGCCAAGTTTGTAGATGGCTTGAATTACACTTGTAGGTTGCCAAGGCAATCTTGCAGCAAGTGTAACTAATGGCTTGTTACAAGGTACACCTGTGGAGATTGGTTTGCTTGATTCAAGCTTACAGGCTTGTCTAGACAAGTTTCATTCAAGCTTGACTCAGACGTATTATGCTATTGGGGTTAGTATCTGAGGCTTTTTCAGAGCGGTGTATCATAAAACATAGTACCCGGACACGAACAAAATTGCGATAGCAGCCTGCATTGAACCTCGCCACTCACATTCCACCAATCAAATTATAGTACCACCGTTTAAAGTCNAAGTATAAAACGCTTGCAATATATGCCATAGATAGGAAACAACCAACCAAGCACGTGCGTCATACACGGGGTGATTTTTCAAAGGTTTGATTCAAAAAGTGTGAAAAAACCGCGAATAGAGTACTGCATTAAGTTCGCGGCAATTTTGCCATTTTACTTGAATTTACTTCATGGCAACCACATGCATTCTAGTGCCAAGTTTGTAGATGGCTTGAATTACACTTGTAGGTTGCCAAGGCAATCTTGCAGCAAGTGTAACTAATGGCTTGTTACAAGGTACACCTGTGGAGATTGGTTTGCTTGATTCAAGCTTACAGGCTTGTCTAGACAAGTTTCATTCAAGCTTGACTCAGGCGTATTTATGCTATTGGGGTTAGTATCTGAGGCTTTTTCAGTACGCTGTTTCTTAAAACATAGTACCCGGACACGAACAAAATTGCGATAGCAGCCTGCATTGAACCTTGCCACTCACATTCCACCAATAAAATTATAGTACCACCGTTTAAAGTCCCACAGATACACACAGCACGGAAGTTACAGCCTTGCGCGTAGCGTCGATAGCGCACGCGATACGCGTGGCAGTGTCGCCCTTATCCCTCCAGCGTTTCACGACCTCAATAGCTCAAACAGCTCAAGGTAAGGGGATCACCTTAAGGCTTGTATAGTTAAGTTCAAATGAGAATATAATCTTCGCGCAACTCCGTGGGAGAGAAGGTAGGGGAAGCAGTGTAGGGGAGGGCTCACCCGAACGCTCGCCGCTGGAAGGGAGGGAAACCACGTGACACTGCTGGCGCTGTACGTACCAAACTGATAACATCGTTCTCCACTACCACGACTACATTTTTTCGACAGGTAATATGCACGCGCGAAGCAGCTCACGCCCAACCGCTCTCGGCCGCTGTCACTACTGAAATGAACAATCTCTACCCTTTGTGCAGCGGCAATGCATTCGCCCGACGCGTTCTGGACTTCCACGCGTTATTTTCTCATTTGGATTTAACTATATCTGCGAGTATAATGAGTTAACTTAAAAACTTGTAAAATCAGTTATATTGAGACTGACGAATTGCCTGAATGTGGGGTGGGGACCACCTACGGTCGGAATCGCTCGCCACAGGGTCGATCACGGGACAGTGTACACTACATACACAGGCCGGCGATACGAGCGGAACAGTTCATTTCCTTACCACACCCCCCGCCCATCCAGCCCGACATGCAGAAGCAGTCACATTTCCGTGCAAGTGGTCGGTGATTCAGAAATACACTGTTGAAAATGTCCGCACATTTACAGGAATTTTTTTATGGGAATGTACAGTTAATAAACGGAAACGTGATCCGTAATGACGAAAAACGAAGCAGAGTTCCGTAAATAAAAAGTACGGAACGTCTCCGCATTTGTCAATCTTCGGGTTTCGGGAACGAGCAATGCCGAGTATACACGAAGCTTTCTTCGCCACTGTAACCAGAAAATTGTCGTTTCCGCGTGTTATGATATGATTTTTTGGATCATCATCATACCTTAACGGGGATATAGGAGATAATACAAGTAATTGATAAGAGTTATGCAATGAACACTATATAAAAGGGGTTTATTTAACATTACGTTTGTGCAATATTATTTCAATATAAACAATTTGAAGTATGCGCGGGGTAAGCTATACAAATATACTGAAGTATTAATTTATATTAAATTATAAAGATTTAACCAGCCACATTCTGATTAAAGTTTATTGGAGAGTCCCCACCCTGTTCATGATTCCGGAGGCTGATTCAGTAGGGCAAGTCGACGGCCGGATACACCCATCTTCAGTGGTCTTCTCGTTCCAATGACCCGATGACAAAAGACACCGCTCACGGACTACACTGTCCTATATCGGCTGCGTTGTCCCCGTTTACTGGCCGGTGGAGGGGGTTTTCTGTGGTTTGCGATTTCATAACTAATTTCAGCGACCACGGCCCGTGTCCTGGATAAATAAGTGAAGGTGTGATCAGGCAGGCCGCTCAGCTAAGGCCTGATCACTACTCGTAACACGCAGCAGTTAAAGACATTCACGGTACTTATACATATTCCTTCAAACGCCAAGGAGTATCAGTCATATGCGTAAAATTAAAAAAAATTAAACATTACTAAAAACTGAGAAAAAAATTAGCATTCATCAAACTTCTAGAAATAACATGTTTATACCGTAACCACCGTGAGAAGTCTTAGGTGATAGGTAAGAGTCACGGACTACGAAATATATATCAGAAATTATAGATAATATACCAGTGAAAGTTTTATTTAGGCAAAAATGGAGATACGTTGATGTTAAAATAAATATAAAAACGCTTGCGATATACGATATATGATAAACAACGAAACATGTCAAACGTGAGGTGACTATTCTAAAGGTTTATTCGGAAAGTATACAAATACCGTCATTAGTGGTTATTTAAGAATTGTTATACCATGGACCACTTGGCGTACAAGGTCAACCTAACACGGTCTACTAACCTTGACATCTCTTGTATCAAAATACCAACATGTTTGAAAAAAGATTTAACAGCTCATTCAAATGTATTATTATCACAAAACTTGATGTTTGTAAAAAAAAAAAGTAAAATAGATTGCCAAAATTTGCTGTTGTTGCCATGGTCTGCCGGACTTCTGGGTTTTGAGACACATCCAGGATTTATTGTCAGACGTTTCGGGCAGCTGCCACCACCGGAGGGAGTGAGTGAGTGGAGACGTTTGGGTANGTGAGTGAGTGGAGACGTTTAGGTGGCTCTTAACAGCGAGGTCTTGAGAGCCGACGAGGGTGAAGCGCAGGGTGAGTACGGAGCAGCGCCGGAACGTGAGGGCGGGGGAAAACGGGAGATCCCCGAGAAAACCCGCCAACCAGCGACATCGTCCGGCACGACTCCACAGGGAATCTAACCCGGTTCGCCTTGGTGGAAGGCGAGTACTCTAACCACTACACCACCGCGGCCCCTGCCGACATCGGAGACTGATAAGTCCCAGACGATGGCAGCTGCCATGACCGTCGAAACTTCGGATAAAAAATCCTGGACGCGGCTCAAATCCAGAATCCCGGCAGATGTTGACATTTGTAGAAATTTGACGAAAAAAAGTTAAAAGTAAACAAATGAAAAGTGCACCGTTTTTTATTACATTTAAAACCATAAATGAGTACGATAAACTACTGAATACGACATCAAACAGATCTAAAACAAACACGATTTACAACTAGGCATCTCGTATTGATGGAAATACATAATGGTACTTGATGCACCAATTCCAAAAAATTTTCCGACCGCCATGAACACCATAGCACGCACCAACAGTAAGTTGTCATCGGACCAAAGTTTGATAATTACTGGTCTGTCCCTTGGCTACATTCCTTCCTCCACTAACAGCGCTGAGGTTACCGGTCAACGGGAAATCATTTAGCGACGCCAACAACCAATCAGCGGTCTCAATGGCGAAACACTCGTAAGCAGTGCCGGCAGCAGAAACAATGGCGTCCGCTATGTCTGACAACTTTGCTGCCGTATCGTTAGCAACTGACAAGGAGACAGTACGGCCATTTATATCAGGTGCAAGTAAGTGAATACCAACCAATCATTACGCTCTTCCCATCCTGGGCAGATAACAGCAATGTTACAGTTTGGTGGTCAGGACTACAGTTTACCAGCGCCATTTTGGCTCGTCTGCTGCTGCTGAGACAGTGTAGCCTCCAACCCAGACACCAAAACACATATCATCAGTGATTCATCAGCAGTATCCTAACTAATATTGTAAATGCGAAAGTGTGTTTGTTTGTCCTTCTTTCACGTCGCAACGGAGCAACGGATCGACGTGATTTTTTGTACAGAAATAGTTGGAGGNTTGTTTGTCCTTCTTTCACGTCGCAACGGAGCAACGGATCGACGTGATTTTTTGTACAGAAATAGTTGGAGGGCCGGGAAGTGACATAGGCTACTTTTTATCCCGAGAAAATATCTCATTCCCTCGGGGAAATTCTAATTGGAAAATGAAAAAGTACCCAAACGGAATAACAATGCAACGTCGCAACCGAGCAACAGATCGACGTAATTTCTTGCACAGAAATAGTTGGAGGGCTGAAAGGTGATATTGGCTACTTTTTATCTCGAGAAAATTACTCAAAAAATTTACAAACGATAATAGTGAATCAAGTCGGAAAAAACAAACGGCGGTCGCGCGAGAGAACGTTATGGCTGTCTAAACAGTTAAAGATGGAACGATATCATGTAGTAAAAAATTGTGTAGAATAAAAAGACCTAAAAAAAAAAAAACTCCACGGTAGCATATACCTATCTATAACAGATAAATACTAATAAGTGTTTTTACCATCTAATTCACCGAGACGTTGAGTTTTATAATATGTATAGACAGAGTATAGAAGATTTATACTAAGTAAAATTCAACTTCAATAGAAAAAAANCGTTGAGTTTTATAATATGTATAGACAGAGTATAGAAGATTTATACTAAGTAAAATTCAACTTCAATAGAAAAAAAACATTAAAAATAATTCTGTAGTCCACGCGAACGGAGCCGCAGGCACAGCTAGTCAGTAAATAAATAAACACTTGTCAGTAATCTCAGCTGCTGACAGCATAATGGAAGGAATGCTGCCCTTGTGTCAAGCACGGATCTATATCTCAGTAAAGAGTACGTGGCAGGCTTTGTTGCCAGATGACTGACGTTGCTTTGTTGCCAGATGACTTAACGATCACCGACAGTCAAGAAGTTACGCTGTGTTGAAAGAATAAGTGCATGGTTATANCGTTGAGTTTTATAATATGTATAGACAGAGTATAGAAGATTTATACTAAGTAAAATTCAACTTCAATAGAAAAAAACATTAAAAATAATTCTGTAGTCCACGCGAACGGAGCCGCAGGCACAGCTAGTCAGTAAATAAATAAACACTTGTCAGTAATCTCAGCTGCTGACAGCATAATGGAAGGAATGCTGCCCTTGTGTCAAGCACTGATCTATATCTCAGTAAAGAGTACGTGGCAGGCGTTGTTGCCAGATGACTGGCGTTGCGNCGTGGCAGGCTTTGTTGCCAGATGACTGGCGTTGCGTTGTTGCCAGATGACTTAACGATCACCGACAGTCAAGAAGTTACGCTGTGTTGAAAGAATAAGTGCATGGTTATAAACAACGTAACAAAAATTGTTGCATTGTTTAGTAGTGTATAAATAAAAAATTGTGTTTGAGTATCTATCCATTGCAATCTGAAGTCTGTACATGCCACGATAAAATTTTCCGTACAAGCTCGGGTGGAAGCTTCCACGAGACCTGCCACCCTAGCATGCATGCAAGCAGTTATAGAAGGTGCTTTAGAATAACCTATCCAAGTATACTTGCAGCCGTGCAAGTAAAGACGAGAGCATTTTTTAGGATTTTACTTCTGCAACTGTGGTCCAGGAACAAACTTCAATCACGACTTCAGCATTATACGTTTATGCACAGAGCCTAATAATTTTGTTGTTATAACTGGAACACCCGTGTTAAACACGAATATTTACCACAACTTCCACACAAAGCTGTTTTAGAATCAGTGAAAAATGTCGTGTTTTTTTTTTTTTAATTTACCATTTATTCGTGTTTAATAGTCTTAGGCGCTATTTCCCAAACCGAGAAAAACAAAACGACACTACAGCCCTTTCTCTGATTGACCAGACTCTCAATTTAGTAGGAGATCATCCATAAAAAAATTGCACACAATTATGAACACGTCCAAGAAAACCGCCAGTGGATGGCCAAATCTTCAATAGAACCCTCCATACAAGCGGCCATGCTTTCTTGTATGGAATCTTCCATCGTGGCACACAGGCTATACCGACTAAATCGCGCTAAGAAATTCCGTAGCGTTGATTGCACAGTGTTCTCGACAGCAAGTGGCGTCGCCGCGGCACTAAGAGGAACTCACCGCAACATGATGGACGCACTGGCGCGAGCCAGAAGACGACAGGCCGTGTTATATGGTCGAGCCCCGCTCTTTCTTTGGCGCCTCTCGATGGCGCTTGACCCTCGAGGAAAAAAAAACCACGCTGCACGCCAGTGTCTCATCAGCGCCGACACCTACTGCCAGTCGGCACTCTGTTTATCCGGACCATTCACGGTCGTAGACGCCGAGTATGGCGGGGGGTGTTACCCCTCCACTTCTCAGCCAGCAAAGGCGTCGACCCCTGGGCTCATAAACAGTGGTTGCTCACTACTTCAGTTTCGAAATCAAGGGAACTCCCTCAGTTGCCACATGTGTCTCATTGTAAACACTCGTGTCTATTCTAATAAAAAAATGTGTAAACTACGAAATACTCAAATATAATTTTTTTTTTCAGGACGGAAATTAATGTAGATATTTTGCCGCCCATTCATAATTTCGGTTATTGAAACGTAAAGGTGGTCGTTGGAAAATGCCAAAATTAGCAGAAATCTCTGTACGTAACACTACGTTTAAGAATTTCATTCTTCTGTAAAACAGCGTTTTAAATTGCAGGGGAGATGCAATCCTGGACAGATTGCTTTATTAAAACCCTATGGCCCCTGCTTCGAATTCCGAGGAAACAGAACATACGCGAATATTGTTTGTGTTATTTCCCATCGCCCTCACAATGCTTGCTTATGGCAGGATGTGACCTTGGGGCGTTTACTGTTTGCTAGGGATCCCCCTTTCGACCCTGTCACATTTGTCGGGTTTCCGCCTTCGAATATATTACTTTGACGATAAAATTTTGATAGACGAATTAGAATACAAAATTTTTCCATCGAACAAATTTGGTCCGATGATTGTTTTTATTCGACAATCTTAGTGTGATTTTCATTTGAACGTAGTTTACAAAATAGGGTAAAGCAGATGTTTTACCACGCAGCCAAGTACGGGAATAAATGTTACGAATATTGTAATTTGTTGAGCATTCAAAACTTAATTTTAATATTATTTATCAGAAATATTTACAGTGCGATGAAATTTACTGGCCCTGGCTGTTTACTTTTATTGTAGACTGCGCGCTTCCAACAGTATCCACATGTAGACAAATTTTATACAAAGAAATTATCGCCGTAGGCCTAATATTATTTCTTTTCAATTTATATTTGCCATCATAAAGTATTGTGAGGTCCAAAATAACCGTTTTTTATCGTTCACAATTCAGACTCTATGAAGCCGTCGAACATCAAAGAAATTGAACAGAACCGGTTCAATTTACAAAATGTTTAATTGGAACTGGAGCCATCCATCTTTTACGAACATGTTGACAGTAACGACTGGCAGTGACGACGTTCTAATAACTTCACAACCTTCGTTGACCAACTTTTGAAAGTAAAATTTGATCGCGTGACAGGAGCTTTGAAAGGCTATCACGGCGTTTCCGGAGTGATATACAACCGGTAATAGCCACATTTACTTCAAGGTTAATTTCATTGACCGCCCTAGCGATAGGAGATATACGAAGTTATAAACTATCTTTCAACTCTATTAGGGCACAGTAGCTTTTGTTTGAAATGCATTCTACGAAATCAGTTGGTTTAATCACAACCTATATAAACGCCATTATTATTTAAGTTGATACCGGAACATTGCCTTATGTCCGATCTGAAGAAAGCGTTAAAACAAGAGCTCCTCTCTAAAAAAAAAAACCTCTTTAATTTATCAATGAGTTATTACAGTTTCAAACGTAAAAAGAGGACAAACAGGGATGCAAGAAATACATATAGTTAATTAGTTCTATTTAGTTCTAATGTGGTTTTAGATAATCAAGTTCCTCTGTAAGAAACTTTTTCCTACATCAACTGAGACAACTAAATATTTTCAACGATCCTTGTACTGCGTTTTTTGCTGTAACCACAAATAGTTATGTTATATAAATATAAGTATAAATGTTACTAGTTTTGGAGTCTTAAAATGTATTCAGCGCCCATTATTGAATTTCTTTGACAATCACTCAGATGATTGAACTGAATATCTGTAATATCAATGGAGTATATTTGTTTGTTTACTAATTGATTACATTCTGAGAATGACTACAAAAGCTCATAAAGTCAAATTATAATTGTCTCTGAAATATAATTAAGCTATGTTCTNTACATTCTGAGAATGACTACAAAAGCTCATAAAGTCAAATTATAATTGTCTCTGAAATATAATTAAGCTATGTTCTATGCCCTAACAGTTACATTTTCAAAAATGAATTTCAAACTTAAGTAACTGCAAAACATATAAAAATGCAAGGTGGCGTCCAATTTTCCCCCGTAATGCGTGTTGCGTAGTGTCAAAATAACGCTGGAAGGGCCTATTAACTGCAACTCACAGATTGGAAACTGACCCCTACCCTCCTTTTTTGTCACATATGCAATGGTGACGGACAATAAATCGAATCCCTAAGTTTATTAATACGCAAGTGTATGTTCAAACATGAAATCAAGTTACGTGAAGCGAGGAATAATGTACAATCCTTGAGTAGCATTTCGTAAATCGCCAAGTATAAAATTACGAACTACTTAATTTCAGTCGCTTTTCAGATTATTTTATAGCTGACTTAAAAAAAGATGATTTTCTTGTGCTGCTTAGTTTTCTTAACCAACGTCTCTAAGAAAAAATANGGGGGGGGGGGATCACTTCAATTGTTCTTTGCCATACACATGCTATTAATAATTTCCTAAATATGACATACCCTTACTATAAAGGTAATTTTCTTTTATAATAAAAATAAGAAATACTGGACAGAAATAGCCGTTTGAGTTTCTCTTGGCTACTATAAAAATTCCAGTCTCTGTTAGGAAGGTCATAAAAATTAATTTTCTCTTGGCCAAGCTCATTATGACTCAAAGAAACCCCGGATAATAAATTCTACGTACTTTGATGACATTAAATTTGTTAATACCTGGTTGAATACTATCTGAGACATACGGGTTTATTTTGCTAGCGACCATTACGACAGAGGTAAACTGCCATTGGGCATTTTTAACAATCCGCTAAGGTATTGCTTCAAGACATTTTTTAGGTTGAATATGTAGGAAGCTTAACATAAAAAAAAAAGAAATTGCTTACAATTCTGGAAAGTATCGAATAATTAATTTAAAATAAAAAATTTAAGAAATTAAAAAAAAATTAAATGTTAATGTTGCAGCACAACTGGTATATTAATTGAATCACTAAGCGCCTCGTAGAAAATAAAAAAAACAAAGAGACTTGGAGGGATTTCGTCTATATACAGAATTATTTATCCACAAAGTTGTCGTCTTTGAGAAAACTGTTACCAGAATGCGAATGGAGAAATTAAGATAGGTTGCGCAACGTGTATGGAGGGCGCTTCAGTCCTCTCCACAACAGTACGCACCAATTATCAACCCTTCCTCAAATGTGATCCATCCTCGAGGATAACGAATCACCACNTCTCCACAACAGTACGCACCAATTATCAACCCTTCCTCAAATGTGATCCATCCTCGAGGATAACGAATCACCACACCCATGACAAGTTCATCACCACCGGCTCAGTTGCTGACAACTGCAGAGGAAGCAATGTCTGACGGCATGCAAACCGATCCCTTGTTAAGGTGGATAAACCCCACTCGACTTGGATTTTTTTTTTTTTTACAAATACTCGTAACGAGACTCGTGACAGGAACAGTCAAAACGCAAGTTAGACACGCCATAGNAAAAATTAAATGTTAATGTTGCAGCACAACTGGTATATTAATTGAATCACTAAGCGCCTCGTAGAAAATAAAAAAACAAAGAGCCTTGGAGGGATTTCGTCTATATACAGAATTATTTATCCACAAAGTTGTCGTCTTTGAGAAAACTGTTACCAGAATGCGAATGGAGAAATTAAGATAGGTTGCGCGGCGTGTATGGAGGGCGCTTCAGTGCTCTCCACAACAGTACGCACCAATTATCAACCCTTCCTCAAATGTGATCCATCCTCGAGGATAACGAATCACCACACTCACGACAAGTTCGTTGCCACCGGCTCAGTTGCTGACAACTGCGGAGGAAGCGGTGCCTGACGGCGTGCAGACCGATCCCTTGTTAAGGTGGATAAACCCCACTCGACTTGGATTTTTTTTTTTTTACAAATACTCGTAACGAGACTCGTGACAGGAACAGTCAAAACGCAAGTTAGACACGCCATAGACGACTACTTATAGTCCACTCGTGGTTACTTCCTACTTCTCTGAAGCCCTGCTGAAGTTTCACTACCAGGATGTTCCTCCAACTCGTGCAAACAAAGCTCAACCAAGTCCAGGGAATTACACCAAAGGGAAAACGCACCGCATTCGTGCGCACTCAGTGTAATAGTGTTCTGCATTAGAACTATTCCTTACTAGGTATTACCAACACACCCATTTTCTCACCGTTTTTATTCATATTAATTCTAAACGAAATATTATAATTTATAGATAAAATATAAATGAAAATCCGATTTGACTAAAAATAAGTTACTTTCCTGTTAACATAATTATAAAACGATTGTGATACATGACGTATTTAGGAAACAACCAAACACGCCGTGCTCGGAGTGATTTTTCAACGTTTTGATTGAAAAAGCGTGAAGAAACCGGGAATAAACTATAAACAAAATTTTGAAGTTTGAATGGTTTCAGTTAAGGCCCTATTTCCCCACGTTGTACATAAATGATAAAATAATGTGGAAACCATTGATTATAGTTATAAACGTTAAAAGAATACCGGGAGGCAAAGAAGTTGGATTTCTTAATAACAGTCGATATGTTTCCTATGTCTTGGCAAGCTTGGATTTTTATGTTCTGAATCTGAAAATCAAGGGCACTGCCTACGGGCTGGCAGCTGCGAAATTTAAATAGGAAATCCCATGTTAAGGGAATTTCGCCACAGTGAGTTAATTTTAAAGATAGACGTTTCAAGTAAAATGTATTCTCCGCGAATTTTTTTAGGAGAAGTGCCCTACAGCGGATATGTTTCCATAACATGTATAACCTGTTTGAAATAAATTAAAAAATTTTTTTTTTACAAAAAAGTATATACTGCGTATGTATATTTAAAATATACACTTATACGGATATTCTCCTAAAAATTTAGCGAAGAATAACATTTGTTTGAAACGCCTATCTTTAAAATTAACGCACAGAGGAGAATTTTCCTTAACATGGGATTTCCTATTTAAATGACGCATCTGCCAGCCGCTAGACAGGGCCCTTAAGTTATGGAGGAATATACGTAACTTCAAGATGGCGGTGACACCTCCGCGTAACATAGCCGCTACGCAAGAAGCTTTTGTGCGTGTTCCCAGCAAGTCGACAAAATAACACAGCGCAGATTGTGAAGTCCCCTAGACAGATGTATGAGGAATATTGAATAAAGACATGGAGATATAGTCCCTGCAGGCCACATGAAAAGAAATTCCGTATGAGTGGGAAACGACGGCGAACAAGTGCAGAAGCTCTGAAGAAACCTATTTAGTAGTGTCATATGAGCATTATTAATGCATGCAACAACTCATAAACGTGTTGACAGCAATGGCGAGCAGGTGAAGGTGCTTCGATGAAGTGAAATCAGCGGCGCCGTATAAATGTTAAGACTCAAACTGTATGGTATTCGACTGGTAAAAACCTCATCACACCTATAAAAAGGTTTTGTTAAATGAAACAAAGTTTGTTCGCGCAAACAAATTAATAACTGTTTGTATAGGGGCAGCAAAATATATCGTCGTTGAAACCAAATTATTGTGTTGGTCTTCTTTGGTTGCTCCATGCTGTAAGATTCGGTTGGCGTAATTAAATATCTGTTTGGTTCTACGTAAATTGAACAGTTAATGTTTTATATAAAAAAAAAGCGAAAGAACAACTTAACGCTACGTCCTTGCAGTCTCAATTAAGGTGGCTTTTGGCGAAATAAGAACGTTTTTAATTACATACAATTCAAATACAGGCCAAGGAAGTAAAAAATATTTTTCACAATTTTATAGCGTTACTATTTAATTTCGTGTTGAAATTATTTTATTGGGATTTTGTACCATTATTAAGTGTCAATAAATGCACTGTGAAACAATGTACTATCTCAATTGTGGTAAAAATTACAAAAACAATCTCATAAGTGGTTAAGCAATTGTATGCAGTTGGTTCAACTAAATATTTGGTCCAATAAACAGGTTTTGTTTATTAAAACGTGTATTTTGTTANCAATTGTATGCAGTTGGTTCAACTAAATATTTGGTCCAATAAACAGGTTTTGTTTATTAAAACGTGTATTTTGTTACATGAACAAAATCAGTCTTGTTGCTTTTCAAGTTATGTTTACTCGACAAAATATGTTGCTGGGGAGGCAAAATATACGTACATTTGGCCATATACAATCCAATTTTTTATTGGTTGGAACAAACCTTTCTGTTTGTGTAATAGAGAATCCCCTGTAATATCTAATACGTAGGGGCAGCGATATTTCGCGAAAAGATTTCGAGACAAGATACAGTCCAAAGCACTGTAGGTTCGTCCAGCTTCTTTGATTGGCTAAAAAATGTTCTGGCCCGTGTCAACCGTTTGCGCACGAACCACGGAGGTTCAGTGTCGGAGTTACTTAGTCCTAAGTGGCTTGGTCAAAGACGGACACGGCACCAGCAGCCGATGGTGGTATAACAGCTGAGGTGTGTATATAGTATTGAAGTCTACTGTGTTCTCCGATTTTTACGCTAAAAGTCACTGGCCCTACTAATACGTCATTTATTAGTATATTGCTGCTACATTGCAAAATAGCCTAAACATACATCTTCGATTATACACGAGCCCTTATTTGGCGCTGCCCAAAGTCCGGGTTAAGTCGTTTAAATGGTTTCAGCCATGCGACTCATTAAACATTTTACGAGGTTGTCGTTGAACAAAATATGTTGTTTTTGAAACTGTTAAGGTTTGTTGTTCTCCGAAAGCACTTCTTGATAACAAAGTTTGGCCTAAATTAGTGGGCAATTAAAAAGTTATTAAGGAAACGCAACACACAACGGAAGAGATACGGGCCAACCACGCAGTCAGAACCACACACGCCCACACGTTTGAGTGATATTAACAGCTGGCTCGACAGTCGTGCTCTCTGCCCGGTGCACATTCCCGTGCATCTACTAAGGCTCAACAAAAATTACACAGCGTGGGAATCCCCCGCTGAACCTTGTTTGCTTTTTACGACAGTCACTGATAGAAATTTGCCAATCACGCTTTTATCATTTGGATACGGGCTCAAAAAAAATGACGTGCAGGAATTAGGTATTAAAGTGTAACTAACGACACAAAACTTTGCGATTAATGGTAAAAAAAAATATATATGCAAGTCAGGTGAAAAACAAAAAGATACTATCAGTAAGTAAAATTTATTCTATTCTCTAAAACTCAATAGTGTATTAAGTTCGCGCTTAAGGTTTATAAACACGTCTTCACTCTTACGCAATCAGACAATTCCTAGCTACTACTACGATGCCGCTGGTCGACGGGTTTTCTCGGGGATCTCCTGTCCCCCCCGCCCTTTCTCGTTACGGCGCTGCTCCCTACTCACCTAGCTTAACCCTCGTCGGTTCTCAATACCTCGATGTTGACGGCAGTCCAAATCTCTTCACTCACTCACTCTCTCACTCAACTACTGCTGACTGCAGCATCTTTACGCACTAATTGTTTTGCGTTACCAGCTCGGACTTTGCATTTAATACTTCTACCCCACAATTTTCCCTAGCCAGTCTTTGATTTCCTTGCTGGGTTGCCGGATCGAAGTACCTAGACGTGAACGTGTATCTGGCGCGCGAATTGAAGACACGTTTTTAAAACAAACTATTTCACGCGTGCACAAGCTTGTTTGCGCACGAAAAGAAATCACACTTCAGACTAGGGTGGAATACAACTGTCAACGTACCACGCTTATTGCAAGCACTATATTTTTTTTTTAAGCTCTTCAACGTGGCCAAGCCGATTTTTCAGACACTTACATCTAGGCCCACCTGTTTCTCGCGAAAAGTTTCCATCACTAGTTCTACTTCAAAGCACTTTAGTTCAAGTCCATTTTCGTGATTGGATGATTGTAATTGTCTCGTGACTGGCTGCCAATCACAGACGTTCTGTATCGGAGTAACTTAGTCTGAGTGGCCCAGTCAGGCAGGAAAATGTCTCCTCGCAAAGAACGTGGCCAATGAGCAGAGGATGTATGCACGTGTGCACTTATCATATGGAAGTCTGCCTGTGCATAAGTTTTTTCTCGAAAAACAGGTGGCCATACTTACCACTAGGGGCAGTGATATTTCTCGAAAGGATTTCGAGACAAGATACAGTCCAAAGCACTGTAGGTTCGTCCAGCTTCTTTGATTGGCTAAAAAATTTTCTGGCCGGTGTTAACCGTTTGCGCACGAACCACGAAGGTTAAGTGTCGGAGTTGCTTAGTCCTGAGTGGTTTTGTCAAAGACGGACACGGCACCAGCAGCCAATGGAGGTATAACAACAGTTGAGGTGTGTATATAGTATTGAAGTCTACTGTGTGCTCCGACTTTTACGCGAAAAGTCACTGGCCCTACTTATAGTTCTTGTGGTCATGTGGCGTTCCGTATTGCGGGAACTACGGTTTCTTGGCAATACCGTGCTATAGGCGGCAGATTCTCGTCAATAGCTGACAAGTGGAGCCAGCGGGGCGAACCTGCGATAAGATTATCCTTATAAATCGGGTCATCACTTTGTAAACAGATAAGGGTATCGCCGGTTTTAAGCTGTTCTCGTTATTAATACGGCGAGAGCAGCCACCATGGGGCGACAGGGCGGCGTCTTCCGGCATCTCGCCTCACGCGCAGGCTCTGGTCCCGTCACCTCCACAACGCGCAGCGTGCGCACGGAAACTCTTCCGAATCTTCGCTGCAGGCTCATCAGTGCACTTCATGCAGGCAGGGACAGGGAAATTTGCGCGAATTCATTTTAGGACAAGCTAGACCTCGAACACACGTACATTACCACTATGTTTACAATCGGATCGCAGTTTACTCACACACCCAGGTGAACTTTGAACCAATAGCAGAGCTGCAAGTAAGGGTACAAGCACTGAATCCCGCGCCTCTTGGTGCGAGGTAAAAGTGGCTGCACACCGGGGCAGCAGCTGCCAATGTACTGAAAGACGAGGCTCGGAAATGCACACGACCGTGCCTACAGAGCGTTTAAAATAGAGAAATTGTCCTGTCCCTACCTATAATTTCGCGAAAAGATTTCGAGACAAGATATAGTCCAAAGCACTGTAGGGTTATCCAACATATTTGATTGGCTAAAAAAATGTTCTGGCCCATGTTAACCGTTTGCCCACGAATCACGAAGGTTCAGTGTCGGAGTTACTTAGTCCTGAGTGGCTTGGTCAAAGACGGACACGGCACCAGCAGCCAATGGAGGTATAACAACAGTTGAGGTGTGTATATAGTATTGAAGTCTACTGTGTGCTCCGACTTTTACGCGAAAAGTCACTGGCCCTACTTATAGTTCTTGTGGTCATGTGGCGTTCCGTATTGCGGGAACTACGGTTTCTTGGCAATACCGTGCTATAGGCGGCAGATTCTCGTCAATAGCTGACAAGTGGAGCCAGCGGGGCGAACCTGCGATAAGATTATCCTTATAAATCGGGTCATCACTTTGTAAACAGATAAGGGTATCGCCGGTTTTAAGCTGTTCTCGTTATTAATACGGCGAGAGCAGCCACCATGGGGCGACAGGGCGGCGTCTTCCGGCATCTCGCCTCACGCGCAGGCTCTGGTCCCGTCACCTCCACAACGCGCAGCGTGCGCACGGAAACTCTTCCGAATCTTCGCTGCAGGCTCATCAGTGCACTTCATGCAGGCAGGGACAGGGAAATTTGCGCGAATTCATTTTAGGACAAGCTAGACCTCGAACACACGTACATTACCACTATGTTTACAATCGGATCGCAGTTTACTCACACACCCAGGTGAACTTTGAACCAATAGCAGAGCTGCAAGTAAGGGTACAAGCACTGAATCCCGCGCCTCTTGGTGCGAGGTAAAAGTGGCTGCACACCGGGGCAGCAGCTGCCAATGTACTGAAAGACGAGGCTCGGAAATGCACACGACCGTGCCTACAGAGCGTTTAAAATAGAGAAATTGTCCTGTCCCTACCTATAATTTCGCGAAAAGATTTCGAGACAAGATANGCCTACAGAGCGTTTAAAATAGAGAAATTGTCCTGTCCCTACCTATAATTTCGCGAAAAGATTTCGAGACAAGATATAGTCCAAAGCACTGTAGGGTTATCCAACATATTTGATTGGCTAAAAAAATGTTCTGGCCCATGTTAACCGTTTGCCCACGAATCACGAAGGTTCAGTGTCGGAGTTGCTTAGTCCTGAGTGGCTTGGTCTAAGACGGACACGGCACCAGCANGAATCACGAAGGTTCAGTGTCGGAGTTGCTTAGTCCTGAGTGGCTTGGTCTAAGACGGACACGGCACCAGCAGCCAGTGGAGGTACAACAACAGCTGAGGTGTGTACATAGTATTGAAGTCTACCGTGTGCTCCAATTTTTACGCGAAAAGTCACTGGCCCTATCTATAAGGCCTACTTTCTGCNGCTTACAGAGCGTTTAAAAAAGAGAAATTGTCCTGTCCCTACCTATAATTTCGCGAAAAGATTTCGAGACAAGATACAGTCCAAAGCACTGTAGGGTTATCTAACATATTTGATTGGCTAAAAAAATGTTCTGGCCCATGTTAACCGTTTACCCACGAATCACGAAGGTTCAGTGTCGGAGTTGCTTAGTCCTGAGTGGCTTGGTCAAAGACGGACACGGCACCAGCAGCCAGTGGAGGTATAACAACAGCTGAGGTGTGTACAAGTATTGAAGTCTACCGTGTGCTCCAATTTTTACGCGAAAAGTCACTGGCCCTATCTATAAGGCCTACTTTCTGCACCCTTGTTTTAGTCCTGATTTAAACAAGTACACGTGCGTTAGTTAGTCTTCTCTGATTCGTTCACCTTCGCACTGTATCTGAAAAAAAAAACACTACGCTAACGACTTTCCGACACCAATTATCATCTTCACCAAGGTTTTCACTCGTAGCTAGAGACCAGAAAAATTCGCGAGTGCAATGACATGCAGGCTAGACTCTCCAGTCTTACGTACAAATATGCCGATATCAACTGCACATTGGTTGTCTGCTGTCACAGTAGAAGGTGACGATTAGGCCAGCCTTCTTCAGGAGGTGTCATCAAACACCGCGTGGACCAATGGCTGAAGGTTTTATTAACACACGTGTTTCGAAATTCTAGCTTGTCCCAAAATTAATCCGCGAAATTTATCAGGTCTTTACTCATAGCGTAGCCATGTGACCTACGCAAAAAAAGGCACGCGCCAGCAAAATGGCGTCACTTGCCACCAACGTGTCGGGACGCCGTTCGCCGATCTGCGCCAATTTAACTTCCTTGCCAGTCGGTAGCACAGCCAATAGGAAACACGGTCGCGGCACGCCAGTAGCTTGTCAGACACAAGGTCTACTTCCAGAGCGTCGCACGGCCAATCAGAGAATGAGCACGCCCACACCAAACGAACTGCCACGCCATTTTGCCTCTGTCAACTTATCTACTCTAGGGTTCTGGTGTGTTGCTTCTACAGCTCATTCACGGCTACTTCCAACTTTTCCGAAGCCCTGCTTAATTTTCTTATTTCAGGATATCCCTCCGCCTCGTGCAAACAAAGCTTAACAGAGACTAGAAAATTTCACTGAGGGGGCAATGCACCATATTCGTGCGCACTCAGTGTAATAATAATTTGCATAAGAACTATTTCTTACCAGGCATTGCCAACACACATATTTTCTCACTGTGTTATTCATATTAATTATAAATTAAATATTAGAATTTCAAATAAAATATAAGTGAAATTTCAACTGGAACAAAAATAAGGTACTTTTACGTCAACAGTAGTATAAAACGCTTGTGATACATGACGTATTTAGGAAATACCCACTCACGTCATAGATGGGGTGACTTTTCAAAGGTTAGATTTAAAAAAAGTGTGAAGAAACTGCGAATAGACCATAGGCTACTGTTAGCGCCACAACTGCTGGCGGATGAATGTGCGAGGAGCGGAGTACGGCCGGCGAAGGGAGGTAGCTGCGCGCGCAGCCTACCACAGACTGAAGCCGTGCTGAAAGCATTAGTATCGGTATAATCAGCTGCGCGTTTGCCGATGCGCGCCGAATGTTTTTGTAACAGTTAGTACACAGCCTGGCCGTCACTGATATCAGCTGCCGCCCGCCGGGCCGTGCCGGCGGTCCGAGCGCTGGCATCTATGGAGGCGAGCCACCAGAACTTGAGGCGCGCACAGTACTGCTACTTTTCCTTTTAAGTTTTCTGGAATCAACGA
>NQII01000194.1:1245886-1265125 GCA_002778355.1 Clitarchus hookeri | reverse complement strand
TCTCTGCAAGTATTTCTCTACCCACTAATAATAAAGTGCATGGTTTCTACCTAACTGTCTGCTGCAGCATTTTTTTTATTAATGCATGCAATAATTTTTAATTATTTCCTGTCGAAAGAGTTTTTACGGCGTCTATGCCTTTCCCCCCCCTTTTCACTTCTTAATTGTAGGTTAACTATAGGTACACCTAGGGAGGTAGTCATGGACACAAACGGTGCCCAGGGCTACCCAATCCCTCTTTGCCGCGATGCATGTCACCATGCATGTATTCCCTATTCTGTAGGCGTATGGGGCCTAGCCCTGAGCCGCACTTAGCCACCGTCCCTACCGCGGACGTACCTCTAACCCTTAGAATTAGAATAGGTATAGGAGAAAAAAAAAGCTTACAGTACTGCACAAAAAGACCGGCGTGCAGGAAATTTCCGGGAATGCAATTTTACGATATTAAAACATATGTTCGAAGGGGTGGAGATGTTCTTCGGTTGGGAGTGTACACGAAGACGCAGGATTTAAAGGAAAATCCAGAAGGGGAGAAATTCCCAGACTCAGACACCGCCCCCTTCCGCCACTTTTCAATTCGAACACTGTTTCTCGATAACCGTTACGGATGGGAAGAGTTAAATGGGATGACTGGTGTTGGGAGGGGAGGAGAAGAGAGATCGTCAGCGCTGTTTGCAGAAGACCGTGTCTTCCGGAGAAACAGAGTAAAGTGTTTTGAAGAGCGTCTGGAAGGACAGAACGGAGCGGGGTGAAAATTCAGGGTAAACAAACGCGAGTCGGTGAAAACAGGAAAAGTCGAGATGCTCCGAGTTGCAACTTAAGGGGGCTCTTCCTAGTTGAGCGAAATGCGAGACGCGGCTGGCAGCCGCATGTTTTCGGCGACGGTGGGCGTGTCCTGTTCTCGCCTGACATGGAGAAGGGTGGGGAGAAGCTGCGTGCATAGAGAGGGGAAGAATGCGCACGGTGAGCTGCGCACTGGCATTCGAGACCTGAGAGACGAAGGGTGCGTTTGCTTACAATAGTCGGATCAGCTCACTCTCACTCGATGCACGCCACTAACAATAAAAATAGTTTAGGTAATTAAACAACCTCACACAGTAACTTTAAAAGCCATGGCCAATTCTAATGAAACTAAAAAATTTGATTCTAAATTTAACTTTAAATTCTATAAATAAATGTAGCCAGTGTATGATTCGGAATGGTTTACCAAATATAATACTTTAGTAATATATATATATATAAGCGGCTTGTCACTTTGGATTGTATACAAAACGTACTATTTTTGCCTCTAACATAGCGTCGTATTGTAACACCGAAAAGCATAAAAACATTTTCTGCGATATTAAGACCATATGATGAACAAAGTAAATTTAATCTTATAGTTGCAAGAACAATATTTACTTGTTACACAATATTTACTTCTTACTCAAATGAAAAAAAATATCAGAATGAACATTTATCGGAAAGAAATACAATATACTATGTAGCTTTTTATGTCACAGGGGATAAAAACACGAGTTAATTACTTCAGTTTATATTTTAAAAAAAACAGGAACATTTGGCCTTTCAAATTTATTGAAATTATTTTTAATTACAAAATAAGGACTATTTTCGTGAGGTGAATGTTAACATAATAGTTGGCATTTCGCTGCTTAAAATCACACACACTACTAGATTTTTTTTAAAATGAAAATAATATACCTCGCAGCACATACGTTAAATAACTAGTAATCCCAAATTTCCATTGCATTTCCATGGACAAAATATCGGTATCAGATAATGCATTAACTATAAGTTTGCACACATACATCAAACATATTTAATCTTCATCAATGCTTGCGATATTGTTATATATAATACGTGAATATATAAAATACGAATATTAACTTTCAATGGAAATCACTCGATTATTGAAAACTCTGATAGAAGTTCATATCAGGCACACAAAGAATAATTTAAAAAGTTTTGGTTTTGTGCATTACGCAAAAACTCTTACACCTAAAAGGAGAAAAATTCTGGCAATTGATATTGCACTGTCATCGGCCGGTAAAAAGAAATTAGTATCCATAATTGCTTTTTTTTCAGCGGTAGCCTACCAAATTTTAAGTATGCGCTAACTTTATAAGAGCTACGCCTATTTAGAGGTATTACAAGCTACTTGTGTTCTGTACGATAGTGTTTTATGAAGTTCTGGAACTTACATTTGTCGTCAAATAACCTAAAACTCTAAATCTAAGTTGGGCAGGAAAGGCTACCGGAAAAAGTTAATGAACAACTTGCGGCAGGCGTGTTTAAATAAAAATCAGGCAACTGGGATAAGGAGGACAGTTTTTTGTTAAAATAAATATATAAAGCAGACCCACTGCAGCAAAACTCAGGCACATAGCAAGGATGTGTGGACTGACATCACTGAAAATAGTTCGAGACAACGAAATGTATATTCGCGAGGTAAAATATCCATGAAAGTGGTGAATGTAACATAAAATAAAATAAATACCAAACGGCCTGAATTTGAACTTAAAATAGGCCAAGAACCACTTTAAAACACAGTTACAGCAGCCAGTTCGAGATGGTGCCTGTCCTAGCTGATTTAATGCAACTACAGTTTACTACGAAACCTTCGATTTATTCACAGACACCACCCAGTAGCTTTTACAACATGATCTGCTCTACGCTGTACCTCAGCGTTAATTAAATCAGTACTCAGGTGACAGCTGGCGGTAATATTTCTAAAGTCAGCAGGTGCCAATGTGTGTGATACCGACAGTCACACTCCAGGTGCTCTAGTGGTTCTGCCTCCAGCGTCTCAGGAATCACATTATACAAGAGAGAAATAATATCAACCGAGGGGTGTAAAGGTGGGTGGAGGGGTGGAAAATCGAGGAAACCTAATACTAAACGTGTGTTATAAATAGCGAAATACTTCAGCGCGAGGAAAGAAACAAACGATATCAAATTCAAACAGTTTTCTAAGTTTTCAAACGCCACACGGATTAAAGTCCTAACCTGAATCTGAAGCTGGTTTTATTTGTCTGCCATACACCTGATATGTCCTCCGCAAAAATAAACTGCCTCAAAGAGAAAATGCACATAAATTTGAGTTGTATATACGTATTTTAATCCACAGGTATGATTAAATACTACCCAATAATTAAACGTTAGACATAAAAAAAAACAACAGCTCTGTGGCCTGAAACACAGTTTAAATCTCTTAAAACACTGCCAGTGACCAATTTGTGATTTTGGCACAAAAATAATATTAATGTTGTTAAAATGTGATTATTTCCATGTAGCAACCACACCAACATTATAAAAAACTCCAAACCGTAAAGTTAAGCTGGCACAATAAATCCTCGACTCATCAGTGTTAGTTGAAATATACGAGTGTATCACTTAACACTCAAATCACAACACAGTACTGAGAATGTAAAGTAGGCCTACATCTTGTAAAAACAAAACATCTGTATCAAATTTAATATAAATGTTACTTTAAAAAATATATATAAAGGAACATAGAACAGTAAAAATTATTGAATAAAAGTTTGAATAACAATTCTAATTTTCCAGTTGTCAATACAATTCATGGCAAGAGTCTAAATAAGTATTAGTTTTACAACAAAGGCCTGGTTTTAGTTGGTGTGCGTACCAGCATTTTTATTCTCATATTGTAAATCATTAATTACATATGGTATTTAAAGTAATAACTGTAATTGCACCATTACTCATTGTTAATTGAAATAAAGGAGCTTGTTAATAAACAATGAAATTACAACAAATATAGCGTACACAATTCGAAATACTCATGCATGTGTTTTAAATGTCACTTTAATAAAAGACAGCAATGGAGAATAACTCTAATTAAATAAATTTTCATGTGGACAATAATTTTAAAATTTTTCAAATATGCTCTAAAAATGAATATAAATATTCACAGTTGTAAAAATTACAACATACAATAGGTTTCACATTGTATGTGTACCAGCCTTTATAAGTTATAGCTGTATATTACTAATCAAGTACATTATGCAAATTTATAAACCCAATTATTTATGTAATTGTACTCGCATAATGTACATATTTATTAATTTTTCACTCAAACAATTAAACTGCAACATTGCAGTGTACCTGTACCCAAATCCTGCACATCCAATGTTATGAAAAATTTCCAATAATCGGTCTACCAAATACAAATTCGACAAAATTTGGATTTAAAATCCAGCATAAATTAGCTGCATCCATTACACAATTCTGCGCCCCCCCACCCCTTCCAAACCCAAATATATACTTCATCCAATTAATACACCTTACAACTACACAGTATAATATACATTACAAATAAAAGTGTATTCATTACATGACACCAAGATACAAATAGGAAAACAAGTGTAAATTTTTCCTGAATGTTTGCCAGTTACGTGTTTAGTCCTAACTATGGTACATGGATTGATAAGTAATATACAAGAAATATTATAGGTGTAATGATAGTTTACTGACAAAAAAACCATACTTAAATGTTATTCCCTCACTGGTTGTCGTCTTGCGACGTTAGCGCTCGCACGCGGTAGGCGGCACCATCCACTGCGACTCTGCGCGGTGGCCTGCTCTGTGCCCGGCTCGGATCCCCTCCCTTTTCTTCCCCTGTTAACCCCAGCATTGATTCACCCTCCTCTCGTCCGTCATAGTTTTTTTTTTTGTGATCGGGCAGTTTATTCAAGTCGTTGCACGCCTTTTCTGCGCCTGGTCGTCGCCAGAACGAGTCCCTGAAGATCTGCGTGTTGTTTTAATCTGTCGAATTTATCGTCCTTTCGGACGTTTCGACGCGATGTGGCGCCTTGCATTTTATTCTGTAGCCTGAGCTGCCGAGATGTTTGAGCAATACAAAACGGTGAAGCGTGGACTACAAGTTGTGTGTCGATTGGGTATTTTTTAAATAATGTTTCGTGTGGCGTAGATGTGTTGTCTTGGGCATACGTTAAGTCAGTGTCCCCCCCCCCTCCGCCACAAATCGTGTTCTCGGTCGCCAGCCTAAATTTGGTTTCGGGTTAACTAAAACCTAGCTTTGTTGTGTGTTTCCCGTTTTAACGTGTAGTGTCATAGTCTTGTTTGCTGCCCAAGCATTTTTAATTATTTTCAATATGCTTCGTGTCCACGAGACTCTCGCGTTCGGCGTAGTTAATTTTCGATTGTGGTTGTTCGTTAAATCTTATTCGCTGGAGCTTTGACGGGTCACTTAACTGCCTCCACCGAAACTTTATATTTTTTAACTTATCCTTTTAAATGGAATATTTTAATGTGTTATTTTATATAAAGGAGGCTTTACTGGGCTCATGATGCTGCCCCCCTTTTTTTTGTTATTGCTCTTATTCACAAATCTAAACAAATTATATGCTTTAATTGAATCCGCAAATTAAAATTGCTATGATTCATCGTAATAATTTGGTAATTTACATATGATATTGTTTTAAATTATCTATAATCAACAGAGCAATTCATTGAGTTTCACAACGTTTTGTATAACGTTTTGTCAACTTTCCAATGCTTTATGTGGGTCTGGAAGGAAATTAAATTTGAAATTACAGCTTTAATAATTTCCAAGTTGTTTGTAACAAATTTTTTGGGTGCTGTCTGTCATCACGTACATTTACTTGGCAAATACAAACGTCTATTGTATTTTTTTGATTGTAATTATTTGTGTTTCGGCGCAGTCTGTATAAGAAACTGTTCTCACATGGGACTGTGATGATATTTATTCTCCTTTAGTAAATGTAAGTGATTTGCCTAAGAGCAGATAAACCGCACAAAAAGGCATACAATCCAGAACAGGTTTTCATATAAAGAAGAATATCTAAACACAAAATATTGTTCCTATGGATCGCCATATAAAATGATATGCAATAATTGGCAGTAAAATATAGCAGCTGTTTGTTAGTGACTAAGCAACATTTACAACATGTATATCTTTCAAAGATTTTGTACCAAAATATTTAAAAAAAGTTTATTATAATAAAATGTGTTTTTCTTATTCAGGCTAACTTACAGAAAACGCTTTTCCAGCTCATTGTACCACCTCTATTGCACTTGCCAATAAGACTGAATCATTTGCAACTTCATTAAATAACACTAAACTTTTATATGATATATTTACGGACTTTGCTTGACTATCTTTCTTATTATTTGATGCCTTAAGTTCTGACAATTTTTGACAATTTCTAATGAAGTCTGGGCTCCTTATTGGTAACTGTCAATGAGTTCTGGCAAAAGACAGTTGAAATAAAATTTAGAGAGCTTGCTAATTATTTTTTCTTGCCAGAAATCTACATTCCTTTCAATTATGTAGCATATCATGCTCTTGGGTGACCACACCACAAAGTGACAGAAATTTCTCTTCGAAATGTGGAGTAGTCCTTGAACGTAATATATGCAGGTGTGATCTGTTCTCAGTTTCGGTACGCCATCTCGCATTCCATGAATTAAATTTTTCTTGAAGTAACTGCTTCTAGGGGCGTAACAATTTTTGCGGGAAGCTGGGCATTTCACTTCTGTTAATGAATCTTCACCAACGAGTCCATCTGGTGATGCCTCAAGAAATGGATACTCACCAACTATAATCAATCCGCAATGGGAGATGAAATTATTATTCTCATTGGCATACTGGGAAAGAGTAACTCATTCCTGCGATCCAACAAGTCACAAGGATACAAAACACGTGCGACGAAAATGGTCGTAGCAAGGTCACCGTGATACTGTTTAGTTATATTTTAAATGGCTTTCCTTAACGTTCATTACGTCTTAGTATATTATTCCTAGTTGTGTGAGACGAGGATACATGCGGACGGCACGACTGAATGGCACACGTGAAATATCTTTAATTGTGGCCTTTGAACTGTCTTGCCAACAGTGTGAGAATTTTATGTAAAATTTCCTTCCATGGACTGAAAGTAAATTCCGCCTACTGTAAAAAGAAATAACCATACAAATTCACGCTGAATTTGGATGTTATAAAGTGGCTTATTCCTTTATTTTAAGGGAAAAAATACATGTAAAAAAGTTAGGGAAAATGTTATTACAAGTAAGGTAATACTTATTCCGCGTAACACTGTGTGAGGAAATTTTCGTGAAGATAACTAAATTAGTAAATACCAGTTTTCCATCAACATCGCCCAATTTCTTTGTCACACAGATCGTAAATCCGGATTTTGGCGCGAACAATCTTTCCTTACCCGTGTATGCAAACTATGAACACCACAACGATTAAGTACCTACGGAAATGTTGTAATTCGTGAATTAGTGACCATAAGCTTGCTAGTTATTGGGAAATTTACAGGATATGAATCATAAAAACCTTTATTAATAAAATGCGAAACCTGCAGATGAAAAATTGTTATTTATTAGAAAATAATCGCATAGAAATTTTGCTATATTAGCATACGATTTCAAGGATAAAAGAAAAAATTTAATTTAAATAAATGTATAGAAAATCGACATGACAAAAAATTTTTGGAAATTTATTTTAACTACTAAAATGTCTTCCCGCCTGCTACATTTATTACTGGTATGGCAGATTACATAGTTTGTTCTTCTAATTTCTTTAATATTTTACGCAGTGGGTAGAATTCAATCATCATGGTGCCAAAATCTAAAAATAGACCAGTTTAATTCAAACTGAACTTAACACGGCGTGTTCGAACACGGTGTATTCTACATGTAAGGACAGTATTTTTAATTGTCTTGGACTGATAAGCTCACTGCGTTTGTCATAAACTGAGAGCTCTTAATGATTTTAGGCGCACTAAGAATACTCGATCGTATTAGTAGTTAAATTCACCTGAGGATTTCGCTCATAGTGATACTTGCATTTTTTTTCCTTTGGTATTCTCAATAACTATATTGAATTTTACGTCCAACCCTTACTCCAAAGTTGAGGCTATAATAATAAGGAAGGAAAAAATTTGTAAAAGGAACTACGACTTTTGGCCCGTATTTCCATTGAAAGCAAGTCGCACAATTCGAGGATTGAAGGTGGGAGATGACAGCCGGCACGTGGTCCTGCCAACACCGAGGACATCAGTTTGTTGAGTAGTTCGAGGTTGTAGAAAACCTCCGCATCCCACGTGAACCTGTCTACAAACTGAGACTCAAAGCTAATGAGTCATGGCTTAGATGTGTAGGGCTACGATAGCTACTGCATTCATGTTGAAACCTTACAATACAGCATTTATCTGTATTAGGTGTATTACGAAGTGAGTTTCCATTTCGCAAGGGAAGTGTTGATCTGTCGAATGCACTCGATGACTGTTTTACCGCGTTTGTGGATGTATCATTTCATGCGAGTATTATATTTAGTTTTCGTAATCACTATTTTTTTTTAATGTGCATCTAAAAATTGTATGAATATTAACAAGGGTTCTCGTAAATAAACTGTTATAATAAACACTGTGCGATAACTCCAACACCAAGGAACATAAATTTCTTCTTCCAAAATCTCCAGTCCTTGCCGGCACCGTCCATGGTTGCAAAGCAAACCGACTCACGCACAACGACCTGCTAGCCTCATTGCACTCCTTCACAAAAAGCAGCTTCCCTCCAGGCTTCCCTTCATCACTTGCTGGATGAATTCCACGCCAAGCCTTGCTCCCCTCCCCCCCCCCAAGTTCCTTACTACCCCTCTTGAGGTCCTTTGCACTTCAGGGGCAACTCTCTCCCCACTACACTACCCCAACCCTACACCGCGCACGGCAGCGGGAGCAGCTTGCATAGGGAGCGGCTTGCATAGGGAGCAGCTTGCATAGGGAGCAGCTTGCATAGGGAGCAGCTTGCATAGGGAGCAGCTTGCATAGGGAGCAGCTTGCATAGGGAGCGGCTTGCATAGGGAGCAGCTTGCATAGGGAGCAGCTTGCATAGGGAGCAGCTTGCATAGGGAGCGGCTTGCATAGGGAGTGGCTTGCATAGGGAGCCGTTTTCATAGGGAGCGGAAAACTGCGAAAACGAGCTTCGCATTTATTCAATTTCCCCAGAGAAATTAAATGGCGATGAAAGATTTTACTACACCGATGTATTCGCAAAAGATGGTACTTTGTTACTAAATAAATAATTATTATTTCGCCAAAGAAATGTTGCAGTGCACAAAAGGATTCGTACTGCATTTTCTTGCAGAGTGCGTAATTTGTAATAATAGTTTTCGCATGCCAGTGACATAATTTCCACTACATTAACGAAGAACTGACTTTCTACTTTTCTCCGAAAAAAATTGTTATATTCAGATTCTGTTTGGATATTGAGAAATTTTACAAAACAAAATGGCCGATATTTTCACTTGCGAGGCTCCTTAACGACGAAGAGGACCAACTCAGGCGAATCTAGGACGCGTCCTGGAAGAGAAAGAAGGGAATTCTAGCGACGTCAATAGAAAGTGGAAACAAGAAGATACATATTTCATAAAGCTTCGAGGAGCTTGGCTCGCAGTTCATGTGTACCAGAGATGATTGTAAAACAGTTCTAAGCAACACTTATTCCACCAATAATATATCGTTACAAATCGCCAGGGCGTGCCAGAGTTCGTGAGGAATAGAGGTCTTCATAAAGATACAATTCTTAACCCCTTAACGTACACATTAGTTTTTCGATTTAGGTGTTGAAAAATACAAGATTTTCGGTGTGAAAAATGCTCATGAATTTTTTTATCAACTGGCACTTTGAAACCTAAGGAAAGGGTTTCACTAGAACCATAGCACAAGAAGCAACCAATTATAAAATAGTTGGCGTGTTAGCAGCAACCAATAGCATTGCGCAGAGAAAGGCGCTGTCTGTATTGGTGTTAGCATCTGTACTTGTACAGCACCGACTATGATTTCTCCTGCTCTGCAACATGTCAGACGTGAACGAGTATACTCGGGGATAATAATACGTTAAGGGTATAAACAATACATGCAGTTATTATTTACAGCATTAAACTACCTATCTATGCTATTAACACTTGTTATACTCAGTGAGCGCGATATTTATGTCAATCTCAATTCTGATTAAAGACCTTATCACTGTCTTTATATTGATTACAGTCTCTGAAATCACACTTATCATTTACGCTTACACATATTAAATTCAACTGTCTATAGCCATGTTTCCTCATGTCTGTCACTCATGCATCCACTTCAATAGTCCCGCTCGTCAGCATTCTTCTCCGCTGTACTGATGCTCGCAGTTCACAGGCTTCAGTATCGCTGGTCACTCTCGTCGTCACCGTTTGTTGCTCCGATGGACCAGTACACACGGTGTTCAAGGTCGCACAAGGCTCCAGACTCTACACTGTCGACTCGGAGGGCCGTCGTGGCCTAAATAGACCAACTGGCCAGATACAGAAGTTTTTCCGCACCCTGAGTCTCGCTGAGGGAGTCGAGGGCGATGATCAGAACATTCTTGCAACGATAACCCCACCTATTTAATCCCCTCCAGGACAGGAGCGGCACGAGTACCGATAGGCTTATCGCAGAACGCGCGGAGGCCTCCCCTTTGTAAATCTCCGTGAACTTCTCGGGTTACAAGTGATGCCCTTTACACACTGTCCTCCGCGCGTTCGAGCGGAACGGGGCAAACAAAGTGACGCAGAGCGGCAAAATGTAAAAATATGAAGACAAGGACGGCGAAGTCACGGGCGATAACTAGGCTAAGGGCCTTTGAAATGAAGTTCGTGATTATCAAGATATGTGTGCCGAGAATAAATAACTAAAGATTGTTCGAGAAAAGGAAAAAAAAAAAAAAATGCTTGGAAGAAGAGAAGATCGACAGCCAAAATTGCATGTCTCACGAAAAGAATGAACAATAGTAAACTGTTACTAATAATTGATTTGAAGAACACGAAAAGGTTGGCAACTGCAAGAAAACATAGCAGAGGAGGTTAGGGGTGGTGTCAATTCGGTGAATTTCTGAGGGGTGTTTTTATTTTAATGCGCTGCAAGAAGACATAACAAAGGAATGCGCTTGAGCAAAGAATCATTCTTAAACGAAGGTGTGGGATGGTTTCCTTCTTCAGCGTTGCCTGTTTAGTCCCAAACATTGTTTGCTATTGGCAGCGTTCAGCACGAATGTACCCGTTCCATCAAATCCTATTTCCGACTCCGGATACAGTTCTTGCGATGGCGCTTGTGCTCTCCGGCCGAGCGTGGTTAAGTCGCTGAACTCGAATTCCGGAAGACCCGGGTTCGAATCTCGGTCCTGTTTTTCCACGGTCACCCCCAGACGAACGCTGTGCAGGGTCCTCGCTACAGATCATGGCAGATTCCATGCCCGCCCATGCTTCTCCGAGCAACTTGCTCTGTCTCTAACGACTTCGCTGTGAACGAGCCGTCGAGGGATCTCTCAAGTAAACAAAATTTGAACGCCTCAAGGTCACTTCCGGCCGTACGGAAGTGTCGCGACGGCGATGGGAAAATAGCACAAACTAACTTCGCGTGAGTTTCGTTTCCTCGGAGTCTTAAGCGGCGGCTGTATGGTTTTTTAATACAGCAATTCGCTCAGAAAAAGCACAGTATTGTCGGTACAGTTTAAACCACTGTTTTACAGAAGAATACATATCGTGAACAGGGGGCTACTTGCAGTCACGTTTGCCGACTTTGACACTTTTCAACGACCACGTTTGTGTTTCGATAGCCAAATTTATGAATTGGCAACAAAATATCGACTTTCATTTCTTTCGTGGGAAAGAAACTTGCATTTAAATATTCCATAGTTTTTTTTTTTAAATTATAACATACACAACTGCTAACAACGAGACCCACATCATAACCAATAAGGAGACTCCTTAAGCCCTACCTACATATAAGCTGCTGTTTCACTTCTGTATCCTTATGTATTCTGTGTCCCATCTGGCAGCTAGTGACAGCAGTGGGGCAGTAGCGACTGGACGTTTCAAACACACAAAGTCTGGCAAAGTTCAGCCCGATTTGAAAACTGTTCAGGATTACGTATCACTCCGGGAACTCACAAGTCCCCTAGCTGAAAGTGAACCATAATCGTCTGTAATTTTCAAGACGAGGACAATCCCGAAGTAAATGATTTGTCCGAAGTGACTCAAGTTCGAAAGTTTCATTCTCGCCTCAGTTTCAGTGGACAACACTCATACTTCCGAAATAGAAAGGCAAAAAAAGTACGTGTACTTGGACGATGTGCGAGCCCACTGCAGCTGCTGCGTTTAATATTATTATAAAACATTTATTTACCTTGGGCTATTATTTATAAAATCTTCACAGTTTAAAAAATTTAAACGCATTCCATTTAATGATAATAGGTTAATGCATAATTTGTTCGCAGAAAAAAGGAAAATATTGTAGAGCGATAATGATACGTGTAACCGACACTCGCAGAACTCCTACGGAGAGAGCCAGATGGTGTACATCGAGGCTGTTAAGAGTGGTTCACAATTGAAAGCATAACTATGGCCGTAGAGCACAGATCGTGTGCACAAGAATTTACCACCATGGTTTCCAACCTACTGATTCACAACTACACTTAACAGGTCGAGTGCATGAGATGCCCTGACGTAGTGCGTAAATATAATGGTTATATTTCATTTCTTGTGCAGGCGCATGGGGCACTAGCCAATCAGGACAGAAGTTGTTTATTTAAAACGGAGTAACAGTTGTGCTGCATAAACGAAGAAATGTCGCAATATATTAATTAAGAGGAAAGAACAGGTAACATTGTACTAGCAGGGATTTTTTTTAAATGTTAGCTGCATATTAACGATAGCAAAAGCAAATATTTTTAAGAAACGAGGGGAATTGGGATATAAATTATTTTTAATCACTGTCCTGTTACTAAAATCCGTTTTATGTGTGTAAAAACCACCAAAATATTAAAACTTGTTTACCCAACACACAACTGACGTCAGGCATATCGCAAAATTTCATCGGCTAAAATTAATAGGCCTACATAAGTAGGGGACACCTGGTTTTCGGGAAAAAGATTTCCAAGCAGGTTAAATTTCTATTCCCTATTGGCCTTGCAGCAGTTTTCCTTTGTTTATTGGTCGCGTGTCTACGAGAGAACGTATTTTCCTCATTTGGCTGGGCAATCAGAATCAGGCTACTCCGATAAAGAACGTCTCTTGTTCACGGGCAGATGCGTAAGACATCTAACGAGTAAACTGACCAATCACAAAAGTGGATTTGAGTTGAAGTGGTTTGAAATATAATAATTCAGGAAATCTTCTCGCGAAAATTGGGGGGTTTCTACATTTAATCAGGACTGCACTTACTCTACGAAGCTCACTGCCCAATGATATTCCCCGGGAGTAACTGATTCCTAAATCATTCTACTTCTCTACGTTACGACTGGCTCACATCACTAATCACTAGGGCCAGTGACTTTACGCTTTAAAATCGGAGCACACAGTAGACTTATACACATCTCAGCTGTTGTTACACCTCCATTGGCTGCTGGTGCCGTGTCCGTCTTCGACCAAGCCACTCAGGACTAAGTAACTCCGAAACTGAACCTTCGTGATTCGTGCGCAAGCGGTTGACACGGGCCAGAACATTTTTTAGCCAATCAAAAACCTGGACGAACCTACAGTGCTTTGGACTGTATCTTGTCTCGAAATTTTTTCGCGAAATATCTTTTCCCCCTACTAATCACTGAACACAACGCCTGCAGCTTATTGGCTGTGATAAAGAAACAAGTTCTTAACCAATGTTATGTACAGCAAGCATCAAAACTTTTCTTGTTTGCAACACCGCGAAACCATAAATTAAAGCGGGAGAGAAAGGGTTCATCCCGAATAAATTTCGCACAATATCTCAGGTCGTCTGGATGTTCTACTGTTGTGTCCTACGCTCTGCGCCTGTGGTTTTTGATCGTGAACAAACCCTCACTGCCTGGTAGTCTCTGATGTAAAGTCACGTTCGGCAAAAGGGGTCTCCATTTGTAAAACGTTTGCGACACATGGCCATTCGTTACCCAAGAACTAATAACTTCCCCGGCTGAAGACAGCCGGTCGTCCTTGGCCAGGTCAAACAGCGACGCGCGATGCTTTTTGATTTACGCACGAGCCGGAGGTTAATAGTTGCTTCACGGCAAACCCGGCCTGTTTTACGAGGTAGCGTGCTAATTACTACAGTTTCGCTGCCGTAGTTAAGGACGGGAAACTTTCTCGAGTTCAACGACGCGTGGGTTGAACCCCGCAGTCCCGTGTGCAGTCCATTCCACGGTTACTTCCAACTTTTCCGAAGCCCTGATAAAGTTCTGCTTCCATGATATTCCTCCGCCTCATGCAAATAAAGTTTCATCGAGTCTAGGCAAACACACCAAAGAGAGAACGCGCCGCATTCGTGCGCACTCGGTGTAGTAATATTTAGCACAGTAACTATTTCTTACTAGGTATTACCAACACACCTACATTCTCACTATTTTTTATCCATGTTAATTGTAATAGAAATATTATAATTCATAGTTAAAATATAAACAAAAATTTAATGTAACCACGAATAAGGTACGTTTATGTTCTTTTATGTTAACACAAGTATAAAACGCTTGCGACACGCGGCATATTTAGGAAACTACCACGGACATCGTACATGAGGTCATTTTTCAAAGGTTTGATTAAAAAAAAGTGCGAAGAAACAGCGAATACACTTATATAATAATAAAGCCTCACGCTGGTTCCACCATGCCACGGCGCGTTGTGATGCGATGTGTTGTGACGAGCTGTAGCCAATCAGGATGAAGCAGCAGTGTGTCGACGACGAGTTGCGTTGCGCGAAATTCTTGCGTTGCGATTGTCGGCGCGATTGCCTGCGACGGAGAAGAACAAGAACAAGCATCTGTGTACGCGGAGAACAAGAAGAACAGCTATTTGTTTGCGTTTTGAGGACGACACGCGCGTGTCTGCTTTGTTTGCCCGCTACACGCAAGACATGTGAGTGCGACAGCGCCAACATTTTTTCGTACGTCTTTTGTCATTCTCGTGAGATCTAAGAACGGAAATTTCCCCCTTCTAGAATAGTTAGCAGCACCATCTCAGACGGCGTCCGTAGCAGACAGATCATAGCTCGGTTGTGGAACCGTAAGTATAGCTCGTCGCAGACCATCGCATCTCTTCGCAACGCATCGCTGTATTTCGGAAGCAGCGCCAGGTGTGTTCACATTAGCTCTTCCCCGGAGAATGGCTCGCGTTACCTCGCACCTTGCGGTATGCAATTCGCTACTACTTGTTTCCTCGCGAGTTTGCTATTGGCTCAGACTCGTCCAGGCCCTAAACTGCGATCCAATCGCGAAGATGACTTCAATCTACGCGTGTTTGACGTCTGTCTTGCTCTGAAATGAAGATGCGCAGGGGCAGTGATATTTCGCGGAAAAACAAAATCTAGACAAGATAGATTTCAAAGTACCGTGGGGTCGTCCAGCCTTTTTGATTGGTTGAAGCATGTTCTGGTCCGTGTTTACTGTTTGCGCACGAATCACGCAGGTGCAGTGTAGGAGTTAGGGACTCCTGAGTGGCTCGGTCGTATGCAGAAGCGACACGAGCTGCCAATGGAGGCGTAACAGCCGAGGCGTATGTATAATATTGAAGTCTACTGTGTGCTCCGATTTTTTCGCGAAAAATCAGTGGCCCTAAATATACGAAATTTTCATGTCCCTAGCTATAGTGTATTAGCGGTTTCTTCGCACTTTTTCAATCAAACGCTTGGAAAAAATCATCCATTGTAGGACGTGTTCGGTTCTTTTATAAATACGTCATGTATCAAACGTTTTACACCTCTATTAACATAACAGTATTTTTTTTTTATTAATTCAAACTTATACTTATTTTTCATGTATAAATTGTATAATTTCATTTGTAATTTATACGATTAAAGACAGAGAGGAAATAGGCTTGTTGGTAACGCCTAGTAAAAGATATTTCTCACGCAATTTTTTTTTAAAGTGAGCGCGCACGAATGCGGTGAGTTGTCCTTCTCCGGCGTAATTCTCTAGACATAGTTAAGCATCGTTTTGCGTGAGGCGGATAGATAGTCTGAAAGTAGAACTTGAGCAGGGCTTCAGAAAAAAGTTGGTAGTAACCGCGAATGAACTGTATCCGAGGCGCCAGCATATATATATTTGTTTTTTTTTTTGCAGAAGGCGGCCAAAAGCAAAAGAAGAAGCTTCACCAACGCAGACGACATTANCCCTCTTTCTAAAATATGCGTGCGACGGCTACGTGACGTCATTCACACTTAAAAGGTCCGTATCTGAGGCCATGCGGCCAGTAAAACGCCACTTACGTCCTGGCGATAAGGCACGAGTGCCGCTGCTCTAGAACGCGTCTGCAGCAGGACTTGAGCGTTTGTTGCACTCGCGCGGCGTGGAAAATAATATCTGTGAAAGTAATATTCCTTTTTTTTCTCTCTCTCTCCCTCTCTCTCTCTCTCTCTCCCCTTCTTGTTTCCCGGGGCGCGCAGCTTCACTACCTCAGAAACACGAAACGGGGAAAACAAGAAGGAAAAAAAAAATACAACTCATTCTTCTTTATCTCTCTCGGCTCTTTCCCGCGCCTCTCTTATGCCTCTTTTAAACCCTTCGGGACGACACTTAATAAAATAAATTATTTGTTTTCAGTCTGAAATGTATGCGGTAGATATGAAGTGAGGCGGAGGAAGAAGGAAAACAAACAAGAGGAGAGAGCGCCGACGTGCCTTGTCGCTGGCGCCCCTGGCGGGTGACCCGGCAACTAGCTGCAACGCGACTCTCGGCGACGAGAATTAAGGAAGGGGGACGATGTGGAAAGAGATTACACTTGCCGGTTATTGTCTATTCGCGGTTTCTTCACAGTTTTCGAATAAAACCTTTGAAAACAAAACCCCGTTCGTTTAAGACGTGTTTGGTTATTTCTTAAATATGTAATGTATCATAAACGTTTTGTCCTTGTGTTAGCATAAAAAATACCTCGTTTTTGGTTAAACTGAACTTTTACTCCGGTTTTATTTATAAAATTATTATATTTCATTTGTAATTAACATGAACATAAATAGACGGAGGAAATAGGCGTGTTGGTAATGGCTAGTGAGAAATAGTTCTTATGCAAAATGTTGTTAAACTGAGTGCGGACGAATGCGGCGCGTTGTCCCCTTTGGCGTAGTTTTGTAGACGTGGTTAAGCTTAGTTTGCACGAGGCGGAGGAATATCCTGGAAGTAGAACTTCGGCAGGTCTTCAGAGAAGTTGGAAGTGACCGTGAACGGACTATACCACCTTAAGGCGGTCGCCTGGTGAGGGGTAGGGTTTGTGTAAATGTGGAGCGGTGTCGCCTCGACTGGCGTGCAGTATTTCCGTCCGCGACTCGCCTGAACGTCACTTTAAGCGATGGCCCTGTCATTTTATTGGACGCTCACTCTGTAGTAAAGTCCAGTGCATGCCCCCATCGTAGTTTCGCACGTAGCCAGTTCGCATATTTCGAGATATAGGAGTCTGAAAAAAGCCGTCCTATGCTACGTTGAGAGGGCACGAAAATAATGTTTCCAATGCGCGTGATGTCTTGAAAATACCATTCCGTCGTCGTCTGGAATGTGCTTTCTTTTCGTAGGCAAACATTTTTCCGTTATATGTAAGATCAACATTGTCGTAGACCGTATCACTATATTCATGCGTTATCTGAATGAAACAGTGGATTATTTTAGAAAGTATTTTTTTTCAAAATGTTGACAGAATTAAAACTTGCGACGTAATTATGAGTTCGTGGTTCCCTTGCCTTGTATGCGCTGCGGTGTAAAGTCAATAGCTAGTTTGGTACGTAGGTACTTTCTGAATTATTTTAATTTTAAATATATAAACAAGCTAGGGAAAACCAGCAATCAAAAAATCCAATATGGCGAGGGGAGATTCTCCTTAGAGGGGTCCGTCTACCTGGGCGCTTGATCTGCGTTGCCGAGTCTTTGAAATACAAGTTTTTACCACGACTCTGGAATAAACGTACGTCCAGTGTGCTGATTTACGAAATGAACACACACTTCAGACGAGACCTGTTGAGTGCTTTCAAGGCATCGCGGATATTATGAACACAATTTCAGAGCACTCCAGCTTAGCTAAAAACGGCTATTTTAAAACGCTGTATCTCAAAATATACGCGTCAGATACCTACAAAAATATTCAAGGGCCCTGCATACAGACTTTACACCAATTACTTGTTAAGGTCGCCGCTGAAAGTGCCATAGGTACACGCATCACGACGAGAATACTGCACCAATGCCAGTTCGGAGGCTCGCGCTTAGGGGCGATGGCGCACTTGATGCGCGTGGCAGAATCGCCCTTATCGATCTCGCGCTTCTCGGCCTTAAGGAGTCCGCCTGCTTGGAGTTTTTTTCCCGCGTTTCAGACCGAGGAGCGCGATAGCTATAAGGGCGACACTGCCACGCGCTACGAGTGCGCCATCGCCTCTACGCGCAATGCTCTGAACTGGCGTGCAGTGTTCTCGTCGTGCTGCGTGTACCTATGGAACTTTAGGCGGCGACCCATTAATTATGTTGGTGGCAAGTCTCAAACAAGGTTCAGTGCAGGGACCTAGAGTACTTCTGTGTGTATATAACGCGTGTATTCTGAGATACGGCGCTTTGAAAAAGCAGTTTTTAACCACGTTGGAGTGCTCTGAAATGGTGTTTTTAATGTGCGTGACGTCTTGAAAGTAATCAACAGGCATAGTCTGAAGTGTGTGTTCTTTTCATTGCTCAGCACTTTGGACGCACGTTCAACAGCTTCGTCAAAAAACCTGGATTTCAAACACCCTGTAACGCCGTTCGAGCACCAGGCAGGTGGGCACCGTAAATGCGGAAAACATCTCAGAGCAGTGCACAGAAAGGTTAAGCAAAACGAGATTTTTTAATGGGCTTGGAAACGCTGCGGCTCGACCGACACAGAAATTGTGCAGGGAAAAAAAAAANAAAAAAAAAAAAAAACAACGTGGTGGTCAACAACCTGTGCGCAAAACACAGCACCTTACGCACGTCAGGCTGGTACTAAACCAAACCAGTTATATGTTGTTTATTGTTATCCAGGCCTTTCTGAGTTCAACCTCTGAAAAATGCAACTGCGCCTACCTGCTTGTATTTTAACGAGCACGCTGATTGGCACGCGCACAGGAAATTTGGTAACGGCGGAGGAAAAGTAGTTCCATGTAGTAAAATATTTTTTTTGCTCTCTGTATTTTTAGGCATGCAAGTATACGAATAATTCATTTGTAAAATATGTATTTTTATAACTATTTCACAGTCACTTGT
>NQII01000194.1:1180807-1242295 GCA_002778355.1 Clitarchus hookeri | reverse complement strand
GGGGGGGGGGGGAAGCTACGTATAACCCAAGCCCGCACCGAAATACATATGCGTAATATCATTCCTACATAACAACACATGATATCCCATCAAGTTCGAAGCCTAAACAACCCACAGATACGTTTATTACCGCCGTCGATTTAATTGCCGCCACACATTCGCACACGTAATGGAAAATGAAGCTCCGTTGCTCGTTTCGCTTCAACCAGAACAAAAGTCTCGAGACGACCGCACGAGAATTGGACGACCGGGCAGTCACGTACAGATTGATTCGGTAAACAAACGTGCAAAAATGAAACTCGGGATAGGGGCAGCATCACGAAATGTTTAGGTAACATGTGGTCCCGCGAAGCCAGCGAAAGGAAATATATTGGGCGAAAACATGTCGAACATGAATACAGGTATCAGGATTGGTCGCGTGTATTATTGACATTCAGTGCGTACGCAAGTGATTTGAGATACTCCCCATACGAAATAGTCGAGTGGATTCAGGTTGGGCGACCTCGCAGGCCGTGGAATAGGGCCTCCCCGTCAAATCCAGCGACCAGGATATGCAGCATGTAGTCTATACACGGGTTCTTCAAACTTTTTGAATCAAACCTTTGGAAAATTACGCCATGACCGACGTGTTTAGTTATATCCTAAACATGTAACTTATCGCACGAGTTTTATACCTCCGTTAACACAAAAGTATCTTATTTTTTCGTTAGAATTGTGATTCAACTATATTTCTTTATAATTTATAATATTATGTTTATAATAAATATTTTAAAAAAATAGCGAGAAAACACGTGTGTTGGTAGCGCCTGGTAAGAAATAGTTCTCATGCAAAGTATTATTACAACTGAGTGCGCACGAATTCAAAGCGTTGTCCTTTGACTTAGTTAAGCTTAGTTTGCAGGAGGCGGAGGAATATCCTGAAAGTAGAACTTAAGCAGAGCTTCAGAAAAGTGCGAAGTAACCGTGAATGGACTATAGCATCCGGATGACTGCGGACAGCCGCGCTGAATGCACCGCCATGTTGCAGCCACATTCTGTCGCCAACAGCCAAGGGCACGCCCTCCAACAGCTCAGGCAATAGAAGGAAGGAGTCTGTCGTCGATACGCACGCACTGTGGCGATGCAGGGACGACAGGTTCACTTCGTGGACGAGTGGTGAACCGCGCACACATCACAGGTCGCCCACGCGCTTACGCCCACACCTCCTTTAGCTGGCCCCGCGGACGCACGCGTTCTTAACCTCAAAGGTTCCGCGGTGAGGCCCTCATTCCGAGTTCCATTTTTACACGCTTTTACTGAAACAGCCTGCACATAAAGCATAAATACAGCTTTTTACCTAGGATGAGCATGTTTTTCTGTTCTGCTTGGAAAACACAACCAGCGATTGCTGAAAGAGGCACGCACCCTAAATACAAGAGGTCTGGGAATGCTTTTATGAACATAAATAAGAAACTACGAGATATTAAACAACAAAATTTGGTATAGCGTTTATGTGAACGAAGCTGTTAATTGGGGGCCTTTTTTTTGGCAATATAATCCTTCTAAAATAATTAAAATTGGGCGTGGCAACATCGTAATTTCCAAAAAATTTATAACTATGTATTTTAACCGATATTTCTCGACAAATTAATAACTACCACGTTCCGATTAATATAAAATACTTCATTCTTGTAACACTCTCAGGCCATCGGTTCACTTTGAAACATTTTTTTTGTCAAATATTCAGTTACAACGCCTTGCAGATATGCAACCTGTGAGGCTTAAGCTAAACGGTCTGTCTACAACGCGTGCGCAGTAAACAATTAACTATTCCAGTGCATTATTGTGTCGACATTTAGGTCCTGTACGCAGTTTCACTCACACATGCGCCGAGTGACAGTTGCAAAATGACATCATTTACTTTGTACTGCGCCCGCGCGGTAGACAAACCGCCTAGCTTACGTCTCACAGGTTGCATTGCTGCAAGGCGTTACAACTCAACGTTTGACAAAAATGGGAATCTTTAAGAGAACCTATGGCCTGAGAGTGTTACAACAAGGAAACCTTTTTTGTTAATATGAAGATGGTAGTTATTAATTTGTCGAAAATTATCCGTTAAAATGCAATAGTTACAAATTTTGAAACATTACAATGAAGCCACGTCCAATGTAATAATATTAAAAGGATAACATTACCAAACAGAATTCACACATTTACAAGCTTTGTTCAGGTAACAGCCATACTAAAATTGGTTGTATAGTATAGCACAGTTTCTTATTTGTGTTCATAAGAGCATTACCAGCCCTATTGCATAAAGGATGAGTACCTCCCTCAATAATCGCATTCGGCTATAATCCGTTTTATGTTCTTCGTGCAATTATTCATAAAGAATAATTTGACGACGTTTGTACCATTTGGTCTGAATCAACCTGTGTAATGATCACCATTTAATTTTTAAAAATATGCTTATGAAAGCCTGATACGTCCTGCTATGCCTCAATACTCATGACAAATTTATACATCATAGACTTATGACGAGGTAGACCGATCTCGTTGGCTGCGCACAACCAATCCCCGTGTCCCAACATTGAACTGCTTTTCTGCAAACACGTCTAGCGAAAGCGGCATTGTTTGGATTTTTGATTAGAAAACTTATTTGTAAACAAATGCTTTGAGATGTTTGTATATTTCCTGTAACCAATTTGTAATACAGTTTGATTAAATTCAAATCGTTGAAAGTATTTTATTAATATAATAGTGCTTGTCATTAAAAATTAAGGTATAAAGAAACACTCTCATCATTGTTGACCATGCGATTTTGACAGTAGGGTTTGTTTGAGGTAGGTCAATGTTGGGGTACATGCGCAGAAGACGAATAAGCGGTCTACCTCATGATTAGTCTATGGTATACATACAGGCATAAAAAAAAACTAAACCATGAATGAGTTTTCCGAAACATTTACACCGATTTCATATCGTTTGTTAACATCTGAGAAAGTCTGACGAAAATGAACACGAAACTATTATTGATGGTTTTAAATTAGGAATATTTATGTAACTTAGATAAACACAGATAACGGACAGATAAAACGCACGGATATTAAGAACTAAGGAAGATAACGCACAACAATTAAATACCATTCACAAAAAAATCGCTTCGTGCGATATAAACCGTGATCTGGTATCTTGTCCTTGAACGATCATAGGTTACTGCCAAGTGACGCTATTTCTCATTTATTCTTAATTAAGGTGGCAAGCGCAGGCTGAAATATTTGTGACGCTGTGTGGAGAATTCGTTTGGTGCAAATGTAATACAATAAAGCACGAGACACGGGTGTAGCAGAACTGGTTAGAAATTAAATATTATACAGCCACAGGGTAGCCCTTATAATGTTTTCCTTACCTTGTAGCCCGATTGAAACAGACCACGGCCCATTGGCGTAGTAAAATAAGTATTCACACTGTTAAAACAAAATTTGTTCACATTCCTATAGTTTTGATGTTTTCCATCTTTCACCGTTCCACGGTTCGCATAGCAACCCAATGATAATGAAATCTTAAGTTACGTAAGTATGGAAGTCAAACAGTTAACAACTAATTTGTGTTGATAGGGTTGACCGGAATTCCGGAATTAAAACTCATGATACATTTTACTTAGACGTGCTTTGAAGGAACGCCGTTAAAGAAAACATGCAATTGTCAGTCGTTTAAGAAAACTATATAAACCTACCAGTACAGCCAAATTGATAATTATTAGGTAACTACAAAACACGACGATAAATGGGAAACTCGACTTCTAGAAAAATTTTTCCCTTGTGATAGGACACAAGGAAAATGATTATTCTCGTGAAATTGGTCTGTCATATATATCTGTATTAGTCGACGAGATAACGGAAAACGGGTTGTCAGAAATGACGCATTTCTAAAAGAATTAATACGACGATCTAAGAAATAACCACGAATTATCTTGTTCAACCAACTACGCAGAACAAGCGTTGAATTTGGTAATTACTTATTTATCTGTTCCGCCATCTGCTTGGCTCTTTTCGTAATCCAGCGACGCGATGAACGCGTAAGAACCATGTTCGAGAGAGAAAGTAGTATCTGTAATATTCAGAATGAAAACGTCGCCCACAAAACAAGAAGTTTACACGGTTTTCAAGGGAAGCCGATACATCAAATTTCAGCTTCAAGAATCGCATGTCATACTTGCCGTTTGAATACAAACTCTCTGCAACATAATAAATAAGTACATGAATCACAAAATTCCCAACAAACGTGTTAATTTCAGACCTAGTATAATCCACCCATGGCTCCACGAGAGGCTTTAGAAGGCATGCTTATGAAATTCACTTAAAAATTATTAGGGCGAGAAATAAACATAATTTACTATCTGCACGTTGAACTATTCAAAAGTAATCTAACAACCCTATTTTTTTTTGCTCCAAATATTAGCATACAGAAAGAGTGCCGTATCGACCTGTTTCCATTTCGTATGAACAGAGTTAGGATTAAAACTATTCTGGGTTGTAATACAGCAATATCACAACATAACCGAGAATTTTTCTTTTAAACTTACATAGGTGTTTGAAGTGCGTTACAGCAGCGTGTCGCTGGAAAGCTGATTGCCGACTCTAAGAAGACTTACCTAGCACTGGCACACAGCCACTGCCGGCATTATCTCTGCCTAAGCCGTCGTCTACAGGCGCAATAGAAATTATCAACTTGTCAGAAGCACCATGCTACCTCCCGTATTTTTCCCAGTACTTGTCCTCAGTTCGTTTTATAAACTCACGCTGCCGCTGTCTTTACGGCGAGAGTGCTTCTTACGACAGCTTCTTCATGACGTTATTTTCCCGCATGGCACATTTCACTTCAGCCTTGTGCAAGTTCTGCGACGTGGACATCGCATAACGCGNGCTATTTCTCATTTATTCTTAATTAAGGTGGCAAGCGCAGGCTGAAATATTTGTGACGCTGTGTGGAGAATTCGTTCGGTAAAAATGTAATACAATAAAGCACGAGACACGGGTGTAGCAGAACTGGTTAGAAATTAAATATTATACAGCCACAGGGNCAAATGTAATACAATAAAGCACGAGACACGGGTGTAGCAGAACTGGTTAGAAATTAAATATTATACAGCCACAGGGTAGGCCTTAGAATGTTTTCCTTACCTTGTAGCCCGATTGAAACAGACCACGGCCCATTGGCGTAGTAAAATAAGTATTCACACTGTTAAAACAAAATTTGTTCACATTCCTATAGTTTTGATGTTTTCCATCTTTCACCGTTCCACGGTTCGCATAGCAACCCAATTATAATGAAATCTTAAGTTACGTAAGTATGGAAGTCAAACAGTTAACAACTAATTTGTGTTGATAGGGTTGACCGGAATTCCGGAATTAAAACTCATGATACATTTTACTTAGACGTGCTTTGAAGGAACGCCGTTAAAGAAAACATGCAATTGTCAGTCGTTTAAGAAAACTNGATACATTTTACTTAGACGTGCTTTGAAGGAACGCCGTTAAAGAAAACATGCAATTGTCAGTCGTTTAAGAAAACTGTATAAACCTACCAGTACAGCCAAATTGATAATTATTAGGTAACTACAAAACACGACGATAAATGGGAAACTCGACTTCTAGAAAAATTTTTCCCTTGTGATAGGACACAAGGAAAATGATTATTCTCGTGAAATTGGTCTGTCATATATATCTGTATTAGTCGACGAGATAACGGCAAACGGGTTGTCAGAAATGACGCATTTCTAAAAGAATTAATACGACGATCTAAGAAATAACCACGAATTATCTTGTTCAACCAACTACGCAGAACAAGCGTTGAATTTGGTAATTACTTATTTATCTGTTCCGCCATCTGCTTGGCTCTTTTCGTAATCCAGCGACGCGATGAACGCGTAAGAACCATGTTCGAGAGAGAAAGTAGTATCTGTAATATTCAGAATGAAAACGTCGCCCACAAAACAAGAAGTTTACACGGTTTTCAAGGGAAGCCGATACATCAAATTTCAGCTTCAAGAATCGCATGTCATACTTGCCGTTTGAATACAAACTCTCTGCAACATAATAAATAAGTACATGAATCACAAAATTCCCAACAAACGTGTTAATTTCAGACCTAGTATAATCCACCCATGGCTCCACGAGAGGCTTTAGAAGGCATGCTTATGAAATTCACTTAAAAATTATTAGGGCGAGAAATAAACATAATTTACTATCTGCACGTTGAACTATTCAAAAGTAATCTAACAACCCTATTTTTTTTTGCTCCAAATATTAGCATACAGAAAGAGTGCCGTATCGACCTGTTTCCATTTCGTATGAACAGAGTTAGGATTAAAACTATTCTGGGTTGTAATACAGCAATATCACAACATAACCGAGAATTTGTCTTTTAAACTTACATAGGTGTTTGTAGTGCGTTACAGTAGCGTGTCGCTGGAAAGCTGATTGCCGACTCTAAGAAGACTTACCTAGCACTGGCACGCAGCCACTGCCGGCATTATCTCTGCCTAAGCCGTCATCTACAGGCGCAATAGAAATTATCAACTTGTCAGAAGCACCATGCTACCTCCCGTATTTTTCCCAGTACTTGTCCTCAGTTCGTTTTATAAACTCACGCTGCCGCTGTCTTTACGGCGAGAGTGCTTCTTACGACAGCTTCTTCGTGACGTTATTTTCCCGCATGGCACATTTCACTTCAGCCTTGTGCAAGTTCTGCGACGTGGACATCGCATAACGCGCACATGGACCAACGGTAAAATTGCTTCGAGGAAGTAAGTGGGTGAAAATAAAAACATGTTACATAGGGAACCCATAGTCCGGAGAGATTTATTTCTTCATGTAAAACTTGCGTCAAAACGTAATCCCTCCCTACAAAGCAAGTCCAAAATTTTTTGTTCTACAGATACTTATGATCAATGAAAACCCAAATGGCCGAAGGACTTGAAAAAAAAAAAAAAAATGTAGAGCCACATAACATCAAACAGCATAATTGTGATTTATATTTATTTTATCTTTAACTCCAAGAGCAAGAGGTCTGGACCCACTTTATTAAAGAAAACTTGGCAATCACTGTCCTCTGACGTTCCACCGTCTACTGCGGTGCTATTTGTTTTTCACTGGGGAATTCTACTCTATTAATACGCCTATTTCCTTTTTTTATGTTTCGTCACCGAAGCTGGAATTTTTTATGCTTCAATTTCTTTGAGCGTTCTTTTAAATACTGATTATAACACTTAATGTTTATTAATTGGTAAGATACAGTTAAGAATTATAATAATTTTCACTCGTGACACGGTTCCCCAATCTTTGTGATGCCTTATTTCGGTTAGAAATAGAAACAAGATGTTAAAATTTTTCACAGTGGCCGTCTTCACGACTCGCTCGGGCATTACCTGTGAAGGGAAGCAGGAAAAAGGAAATATATGGATGCAGGTTTAGGCCTACTTGTTGGCTTATTTTCTTCGCCTTGATTACTGCACTCTTGCAGAAATGGACTCACAGGGATACTGGGGTTTCACCGTATAGGCTGAAGGAATAAGAAAGTCCTCCGTCGGGCAACCCACTGAAAATTCTTCGCACAATGGGCCGCAGGTTGATATTGTTACTCGCGAACGAATAATCCCCAGTGAGCGCTAGACATACACTAGAGCTGATTCCACGCCTGCCTTTGGTATACACCGCTCATTGCCACTACCTACTGAATGATTTACTGAGGGCCTATCAGGCTACGAGAGTACCTCAACACGAAACAGACCAATGGACACATGTGCCGTGAATGCACGAGCATTGTCTGGTTGAAAGACTGCCAGGGCGTTGTCTCATGAGAGACACCACACGAGGATTCAGGAGGTCACCGACGTACGGCTGTAACATCAGAGTCCTCTGAACCACTATCAGAGGCTACCCGAAGTCCTACCCCAAGGCTCCCCGCTATCAAGGTGCCAGGACTGATGACAGCGTGTCTCTCCGCAGCTTCAGCAGGACACGTTCTCGCCCGCAATGTCGCCATAGTCGCACACGGTGGTCATCCATGGTAATGCGTGACCATACGCTGGAATGCCCACATACCAAGACATTGGTGTTGCCAGGAAGATGATCACACTTGATTATTTAGAGTAAGTGTCTACGGCTTGGCTTCACCATTTTGCAGGAATTCTTTGTTTTCGTGTCATAGCTTCTGTTCCACGAGTATTACTGGAAATGTTTGAAATATAAAATTTACGATTTACTACTTGTTTAATACGTTTGTATCTAATTTGCGCGGTGTGTTATTCCCTGCTTTCAAAACGGCAGAAACTTAGTGAGAAAATGTAAATACGTTCTTTACTTTTTACAACAAGCAGACAACACACGGTTAAAATTACGCACACAAATATTAAACAACTCGTTAAATATAAATTTTCTATAATCGTACATTGCCAGTAATTACAATGAATCCGAAATTGTGACGCGAAAACGAAGAATTTCTTGCACAATGGGCGAAGCCGAATCTTGACGTCTAGTCGACAGCGAGGCCGTCAGAGATGGAGCAAGTTGCTCAGAGAAGCAGGAACGGTGAGGAAATCGGCCATCGCCAAACCATCGCAGCACTCGCCTGGAGTGATCTCGGGAAAACGTGGAAAACCGAAATCAGCAGGGCCGGACCTGGGATTCGAACCAACGTCCTCCCGAATGCGATTCCAAAGACTAACCACTGTGCCACCCCGTTCGGTTTCAGAGGAATTAAAAGTCTTAACACGTCACTATAAGAGAGCAAGGGAGGACAGGCCAGGTTTGGAAGGTTGGAAGTCCCACCGAGGTCCTCACAGAAATAGACACCTTAGACGTGTATGAAAAAATTAAAGAGGATAATTAACAGAAAAGGTTAAGAGACTGCAGGAGTGGGTTGACGAGCCATGGGATAATAGAAATGACAAGAAGGAACGAAAAGTGATTGATAAGAAATATCATATTTGACTAATTTTAAACACTACCTTTAGTATCTCATTCGCAGAACTCCATAAGCCCTGGATAAACTTAACAAGTCACTATTACAGTTCGAAAAATGTCCCGGGGATATCCCATACACTCAGATTTGCTGGCAACTCCCATCAACCTCTCTCCCACTTGAAAAAAAACTCAAGACAGAGGTGCCTACCCATCCAGTCCGCCCAGAGCCGGCGACGGACGAATTTTTGATACAAGCAAAATATGCCTTTACGCCCCCCTCACCCCCATCCATCATAAAGACAATTTCCTTATCCTGTCGATACCATCCGTTATACAGATGCTAAGGCAATTTTAACATGAAGTAGTTTTCCGTATGCATCTATGTTTTTTGTAAAATTGCGTATTTGAAGAATCGATTAGACTAAAATGGGAAATGGAATTTGTAAAGCACGTCACATTTGATAATCATTGTATCATATAAAATTTCATAATTTAAAATATTATTGAAAGGAAAAAAACAGTTGCATTAACAATAAATTTAAAGGCCTGTAGTAGCCTCTATTATTTTCAGTGTTCATTCGACCAAACATATATACTTCAATTGGTCTAAAACTACTTCAGAAGCTGTAAATAAGTGACCCTGTTAGCTTCCATTCTCTGCCACCCCTTCCAAACCCCAATTGCCCCTCAGGGCCGCTTATTTCGCTTGCACGTAGTTCCNGGGGGGGACGCACGGCCACCTCGCTGCAAGGACGCCAGGTGGGTGTTTGGAATGGCCGGGCCCTCCTCAGCGACGAGACGCCTGTTATTGAAGCAGTGACGAGTGCAGAGTAAATATTATCGCTGGCAGCCGGGGACGTGTGCGGTCGTGGAGGGTTGCTCGACGTCCAGCCACGTCGTCGGGAGACACACACACACACACACACACACACACGCACACGAGCAGAGTGCGCAGCTCGCGTGGATGGCTGCTGGACTCGACAACGTCCGCCCAACCACGATCGTCGTGGCCCCCTGCTGGTAACGCTCACCCCCCCCCCACAAGTAAACGTATGACGTCGTCTGTTGTTGGTCCACCTTCTCTTTCAGCTCTACGTGGAACACTTGTTTCGTGGTGGCTCAGATAAATAAGTACACACCAACACCTCGAGCTTTCNCTCTTTCAGCTCTACGTGGAACACTTGTTTCGTGGTGGCTCAGATAAATAAGTACACACCAACACCTCGAGCTTTCGGTTCAGATGTTGCATAATAACTAACACAAACCTCTAAATAAAATACTCTGTGAAATAAACCACAAAAGAACAAAATAAGAAAAATGCGTTAACATTCAGACCCAACCCCTTTTATCCAAGAAACCCACCCCTCTATTTTCTTTGAGTCCGTGTCGTCGTTCAAAGTTTCAAATACTTTGTATATTTCACTAATAAATTTGGTTTCTATTTCCATGATGATATCTTCATATATGCATGTTTGTTTTAGAGGCCACATTTCTCCTTTTTCTTCCAATTTTCTTACTAATTCTTCCCTTTCAGTCCGGAAAATATGACAGTTATTAAAATTTGGTATGGATCTTGCGTTCCCTCTTCGCACTGACACTGATGATTTTCTATTTTATTTTTTTCTTTAAGATATGATTTTATTTGTCCATGACCTGGGATTATCTTAATTACTGATTTGGAAAAATTACTGTTGATTTTATACCAGTTTTCCATATTCGTTATATAATTCTTTAGGTTGCAGCTTCCTTCACTTGTTCGGTATTCTATTTCCCATTTTTTAATAATCTCTGTTTATTGAGATGTTTTTTTTCACTTGTTTTAGTCCTATTGGCATATTTTCGTTGTTAACTTTTACTCATACTGTTATTTCTTCTTCCAGTTTCTTACATAAATTTCCTTTCAAGGCTATTTCTTCTTCTCTGTTTTTTAATTTGTATAGTGTGTTTCTATCTTGAAAACTATAATCTATCGGTATACATTTATTGATAGTTATTACCGAAACGTAGATATGAGTGCTTGTCACGTCGATTAATTTATTAATATGTGCTGCTCTAAGTGTTCTAATTATGTATGTGCAAATCTATTTTCATAACATGTACTTACACACTGTATTATACGTTTAAAATAATGCTCTATATGTTATTCGCAAATTTTTGTAACCACGTTTCGTTACATTCCATATTTGCTGTTTTAATGTTAAAAATTTTTTTTTAACCTTTTCTGTTATATATTTTGTGTGTGGCAAAAAGTTGATTTTGTGATCCAAATTAGCTCCTAAATATATTTGTTATTTTTTAAGTTTGATGGACTTATTATTGTATTTTATTAATGTGTTTCACTGTCTCTCGGACCCTTATGTTCGCCCTTAAATATCACTCAGTTTACGGACCCCGAAACTGTGCAATAAATTGTCGCTGGCAAGCCTTTATCGACTCCGTTTCCTAGTATAGTGAAATACAAATGATAAAATAGTGCGCAGAAGTCCATAACGCGTCGGGCGAGTTGGGAGAGTCCATTACTTCTGNACAATAGTGCGTAGAAGTCCATAACGCGTCGGGCGAGTTGGGAGAGTCCATTACTGCTGCACGGAGGGGTGGGGGGTGTTCAGTTCAATGGTGCAAGCGGCCGAGAGCGGTTGGGCGAGAGCTGCTCCTCGCGTAGGCAGTATCAAACAGCGCAGTAGCAGAGAGGGCGATGTTATCAGTTCGGTATGTATAGCGCCAGTAGTGTCACGTGGTTACCCACATTCCAGTGGCGAGCGTTCGAGAGAGCCCTCCCCTACGTTCCCTTCCTCGGAGCTGCGCCAAGGTTTGAACTTAACTATCCTTGCGGACGATAACACACGCTGCGCCACTGAGTACCGACTCACGCTGTACCCGAACAAACACGAACCACAATGTGCGTTACAACAGCAGTGTTAAGAACTCAGAATGAACGCATCACGTTCGTACGTGCGGCATTTGACTTGCGAATCTTCCAGTCGCACGTTCATCCCCACGCAACTACTAGAGACACCGTGGCGCCACTTCCAATATACAAATATTTTGTTATTATTCATCTCGCCAAATCTTTTTGTTGTGAACACAAAGTTTAATAGACACTAAAAATTGATCCTGTGGTGACTACAAAAATATTTGACAGGGAAATTTCCTTACAGAATACTTNCTAGTGGCGAGCGTTCGGGAGAGCCCTCCCTTACGTTCCCTCCCTCGGAGCTGCGCCAAGGTTTGAACTTAACTATCCTTGCGGACGATAACACACGCTGCGCCACTGAGTACCGACTCACGCTGTACCCGAACAAACACGAACCACAATGTGCGTTACAACAGCAGTGTTAAGAACTCAGAATGAACGCATCACGTTCGTACGTGCGGCATTTGACTTGCGAATCTTCCAGTCGCACGTTCATCCCCACGCAACTACTAGAGACACCGTGGCGCCACTTCCAATATACAAATATTTTGTTATTATTCATCTCGCCAAATCTTTTTGTTGTGAACACAAAGTTTAATAGACACTAAAAATTGATCCTGTGGTGACTACAAAAATATTTGACAGGGAAATTTCCTTACAGAATACTTTTTGTCCGTGTGGAGCCACCTCAGATGACGTCACAGTACGACTCGTACAGCGTCATTATGATATTTATGAGCGAACGTCAAGGACTGAGACCGAGTGGAAACACTCTGCACGTCGATCACACGCCGACCGGAAAGTAGCTGGTGCATGAGCTTGAGCTCGTGCGTCGCGTGTGTCACACAACGCAAACCACCAATCTGGCAACCTACACTCGAGGATACGAAAAGTCCCGGCAATCTTGGCCGGGAGACGCCGCACATCGCCGGAATACCAACTACACGTTTCGGATGGCGTCAGCTCGCTTCTCTAAAGGCTTCCTGCGCAACTTCAAGGGTCATTAAATATCAGGAGTAACAACGTATGTATAGTCTGTTCACAGTTAATGGAGCATTTTTTAAAGCTACCTTTGAAAAAAGTCACTGCCTCTACCTGCACATAAACTTAACTGGCACACTGACTAGCATTCACCCAGAAAAGTCGGTAACTACGGAGGGAAAGTAGTTACTGATCTAAACGTTAAATTAAAAGTGTTAGGTAGACACGGGTGATTATTGAAATTATTTTTTTTTAAATTCTGGTTTTTTAAGTGTATATAAGTGCAAGGAATTAGAAAATTTGTAAAACATTTTTCTAATAATTTTACAGTTTCACTTGACCGACGCATAAATGAAGTGATCCGGGACATGGCAATGTTAATTGCACTCATGGTGGAAGAATACACAACGGGTATACAAGTAGATCTTAAGCAGGGCTCTCAAAAGTGCTCAGTTTACCGTGAACAGCCTATATAAAATAAAAATATTTCTCTCGTTCGGAAAGAAATTCAGCGGCATTGCCAAAAAATTTTCAATTAGTGATGGAGGGTAANGGGGGGTACACATACTGAAATGATTAGAGGAAAATTAGACAGGTATTAGCGGTGCTGATGCACGTGGCCATGTGGACAAATACTAGGATAAAAATTGCTGTGCTCCACTACAAAACGCATCAGTTTCCGGCAGTTACATCACTTTGAGTGCGGCACAGAGTTATAGAAAATTAAGACAATTTAAAAGTGAGTCACCGGTGTTCCCGAACGCATGACCGTCAGTTCTACTGGTCTCTGCATTCCCATACGCTACAGTTTTATTGGTTCTCACAGCGCTAGGGAGCATTACTATGACGTACAACGTACGTTACTGGTCGACACTCTGCCAATAGAGTCTCGAGCTGGACGTTGCTCTAAGAAATTCTCTTTCCTACGTGGAATAACCCACAACACAGCCTGTTCATTTCAGTAATTTACATATTGATTGTTTCTGACGTAATATTACTCAACCCGTGTCTTCAATGAATGTGGATGTCTTAGTGATACGGCAATTTCCATACAACTCGAATAAATTCAAGCTATGTAATGTTACATCGGCAGCACTCAAAATGTTAATAACATTAAAACTAATTGATAAAGACCTTAGTGGTTATATCCCCACCTTTCCTTTTCGGATTCTCTTAGAAAGAACAGACCTGCACGGACGAGGTCAGATCAACGAACATCAATGCACGCGAAGCTCTTAACATATTGTTATGAAGTGATCAGGCCTTAGCTGTACGGCCTGCCTGATCACACCTTCAAACATTAAACATGGAAACGAGCGTGATTGCAATAACTCCTTGCGAAAGACAGTTGCAGAAACCCCCTCCACCGGCCAGTAAACGGTACCGAAAATATTAAACAACGCGCCCGATATAGGCCAGCGTAACACCGGGAGTGGCGTCTTTTGTCATAGACCTGACCAGAGAGTAGACCACTGGATATGGGTGTGTCCGGCCGTCGTTAACCGCCTCCTATAATCAGCCTCCGGCAACATGAACAAGGTTGGGACTTTCCAATTANGGTGTGTCCGGCCGTCGTTAACCGCCTCCTATAATCAGCCTCCGGCAACATGAACAAGGTTGGGACTTTCCAATTAGATTGTATTAGTAATGGCGTACGGTAATAATACTTAATACAATTAATTAGCATCTTGGTATTCTATTTAAGCTCCCCCTATCAACAGTCACGTAAATAGTTATTGTATAATCCTTATGTATAATTAACTCCATCTTATACTGCTGTGCCCTACCTAATCATGACTCGTTATTTAGCTACGGCCATNGGTGTGTCCGGCCGTCGTTAACCGCCTCCTATAATCAGCCTCCGGCAACATGAACAAGGTTGGGACTTTCCAATTATATTGTATTAGTAATGGCGTACGGTAATAATACTTAATACAATTAATTAGCATCTTGGTGTTCTATTTAAGCTCCCCCTATCAACAGTCACGTAAATAGTTATTGTATACTCCTTATGTATAATTAACTCCATCTTATACTGCTGTGCCCTACCTAATCATGACTCGTTATTTAGCTACGGCCATNCTCCTTATGTATAATTAACTCCATCTTATACTGCTGTGCCCTACCTAATCATGACTCGTTATTTAGCTACGGCCATAGCCCCTTTCAGGTACGAATTGACTTAAAAGTAAATTCATAACAATATGCAGCAGAATACGAACTGTGATAATGGTCCCGTTTACGGCAACCAACACTTCACATTTTTTAAAACACAGTAGCTAAGAGTTTAATGACGCGATCACACGGAACGCTCTTTCGAGTTGTGATCTGCGAAATCGTCTGGCCGAGAGAGGAACATCTCCCCAAAAAATATCGAAATCAAACGCGGAATAAAATTATTAAATTTTCAACTCTGTAAACTAAAACATATGAACTGCGCGAGAACTCTAACCAGGAATGATCTGCCTCATAATCGGGTGTTTCCGAAAAGCTTCGTTTTGCTGTGCTGGTGCATTCGGGTATCTTCAGATCATCCCATTTACAAATATCGGAGGTCCTTCACATTCGGTTTCTTCATTTTTGTAAGCTGAGGTACATTTTAACGGTTTTATATTACGGCGAAATTCAAAGAAACATAAGAATTCATTAAAATCATTAAAACTTTATTATTTATAAATTACGCTCCAATTCAAATTGCAGTTACATAGAATTTTTACAAGACGTCGAACGGTCGCAATTTTTTTTTTAAATCGTCTCCAGACCTCACTACTAAAAACGGAAATCTAAATTATTTAGACGCAAGTTCTTTATTTTTATTTAGACTTAAACAATCATATATCTAAAATATCTACTTTCAAAAATGTTTTAAACCATAAGGGTCACATGTTTTGTAACACCATCAAACACACAGTTTCATATTACAATATTCTATGGCTGCAATAGCCACAGCGGAAATAAAAGAGTCAACGTATATGAGAAATCTGGCTGCCCACAGCATCCTTGAAAATTCTATAAAATCTATTCTTGACGCCATTACGCAACTACAGACATATTTCAAAGGGACAGCCTGCAGTAAATAAAATTGCGCTGATATGACATCGTCTTGGTTGGGAAAGGATTTTAACGGAAGACCTTGAGTACTGATTTACCTGGAGTGGGTGAAGAGATTTGGGCGGCTCTTAACATCGAGGTCTCGAGAGCCGATTAAGATGAATCGAGGCGAGTACGGAGCAGCACCAGAATGAAAGGGCGGGAGAAACGGGATATGCCCGAGAAAACCCGCCGACGCGGCATCGTCCGGCACGATTCCCACGTGCGAAAAACGGGGAGCGACCCCGCCGGGGAATCGAACCAGGTCCGCCTTGGTGGGAGACGAGAAGTCTAGCCACTACACCACCGCGGCCACAGGAAGGAGATGGAGATACTATGGAGTTACTTTCGCCACTTACATAATCACGACGTGGTAGAGGAGTGGTGCCATCACGACAGCGAGTGGCCACCAAGGACGACAGTTACCTTAAGCTTCCCGCCGAGAATAAACAAGACGTTTGTGCTTCCCGCTGAAGCGACCAGGTTTCCTTCCCGAGGCTACCTCGTGCGGGCAGATGCCTACCTGGGCAGATGCATACCTTACATAATCGCAGTGAGGTAAACAAGGCAACGACAATAGACAATCGAGTACTCTCTTGTGTCGTCGACTTGTCTAGTGCCGGCGTAAAGAACAGCGATATTCTACCCGTGTAACGTTTTCAGTTCTTCACTGTCTTCTCAAAAATTTCACATGTTCACAAAAAATATTTAGATAAAAATAACTATTACGGATATTTTAACTTTTACAGTCCGACATTAATTTACAAATTCTAGTTTAGCAAATTACTTTTTTTTTTTTGCGTGCAGTACTTAAGCTGGCAAAGGACATGTTTCGTTTTCACAACTAATAAGCTGTAGGCTTTGTGATCGGTGATCAGCGATATGAACCAATCATAACACAGCTCAGCAGCACGGTTCAGGAATCAGTTACTCACAGGGAAGATGGTTGGGCGCTGAGCCTCTCGGAGTACAGCACCGGTCAAGAATAAGCTTCCCGCGCAACATGATGACGATTGTCTACGACTGCTACTGAGCTGTGTTACGATTGGTTCATATCACTGATCACCTAACACAAAGACTACAGCTTATTGGCTGTGAAAACGAAACAAGTTCTTTGCCAGCTTAAGTAGAGCACGCATAAAAAATATATATAATTTGCAACACTATAAATTATAAATTAATGTGGGACTGAAAGGTTTAATAACGAAGTATTGGAAGCCGATGAGGGAGAAACGAGGTGAGAATGGAGCAGCGTCGGAATGCTAGGGCGGGGGAAACGGGAGTTCCCGTTTTCGTCCGGCACGATTCCCTCATGCGAAATTCCGGGAATCGAACCCGGTTCGCCTTGATAGGAGGAGAGTGGTCTGACCACTACACCATCGCGGCCCATCCCCAACGGGTGCTTCACTGATTATTGATCATCCTCGCAGAAAGGCACAAAAGGAACGATGCGTTATTATTTTACGATCTTAAAGTCATATACGTAAAATCGTTTAAAATGTCTTTGCAGCCGGGTCCGTGGCAAGATTACGCACGTAATTACTCCGGAAAAATTTCTAATAATATGAGGTTCCGAACCCACGGCGTTACGGCCTCATCGCCCCACACACGTCGACTCCTCAGCGATTACGGAAAGCGAGAACTCTAGAACACACTGGTCTTCCCAGCCGTCGCTTTCAGCTGCGTTCGAACCACAGCCGCTCTGTTCAGTCCGATTCCATCCCATTCCGCAAGCTCGAGATCAGCACAGCTCAGTCACAGAGTACTGAAGAATACGGAGGCGAAACCGCTGCTTGTACCGCGAACTTCAGGGGCCCGCGGCGGTGCAGTGGTTGGACTACTCGCCTCCCAGTGCTCAGTTTACCACGAACAGCGTGTAGCAACCTGTCCGTCCAGGACTGGGATGACCGAACTATCTTAGGAGCGCGAGGCGTTTCGGCGCTTCGCGGCGCCGCGCCGGCGGGTCCCGGAGGGGAGTTGAAGTGACTGTACGTGAAGCGCGAGGTGTGGTAGCACATAAATTCCGCGGCCCGCACGGGGGATCGCGACGGGTCATGAGCATGCCATTAGCCTTCACATGCGCGCGGACAACCAGCTTCGCGCCTCACGCCTCGCTCGCTCTGCACGAACCAGTGGCGGTTACGTCCAGAGGCTCAGCGCAGGCGGCGTTGACGTCTTCCCTGCGAAAGGAAAACAAAATACTGGACGCAAGTAGATAAAACGTGAAATCGCGAAAATCATATATAAGTAGGGCCAGTGACTTTTCGCGTAAAAATCGGAGCACACAGTAGACTTCAATACCATATACACACCTCAGCTGTTGTTATACCTCCATTGGCTGCTGGTGCCGTGTCCGTCTTTGACCAAGCCACTCAGGACTAAGTGACTCCGACCCTGAACCTTCGTGATTCGTGCGCAAATGGTTAACACGCGCCAGAACATTTTTTTAGGCAATCAAAGAAGTGGACGACCCTTTTGGACTGTATCTTGTCTCGAAATCCTTTACGAAATATCACTGCCCCTATCTATAACTAAGGAAAGTGATATTTCGCGAAAAGATTTCGAGACAAGATAGAGTCCAAAGCACTGTAGGGTCGTCCAGCTACTTTGATTGGTTAAAAAAAAGGTTCTGGCCCGTGTTAACAGTTTGCGCAAGAATCGCGAAGGTTCAGTGTCGGAGTTACTTAGTCCTGAGTGGCTTGGTCAAAGACGGACACGGCACCAGTAGCCAATGGAGGTATAACAACAGCTGATGTGTGTATATAGTATTGAAGTCTACTGTGTGCTCCGATTTTTACGCGAAAAGTCACTGGCCCTATCTTTAACCCTCTAACCAGTTTATTTTTTCGTGATGGAATTAACGAGATTTTTTACTCGGCTAAGTTGTTTGCAGACCAATCACGGCCATTCTGCCTTATAGTATCGGAATCCTCATTGGCCCGTGAAGTGGGGCAGTGACTTCATGTTTTCTTCACAGCCAATAAGGAAAGAAAACTGTCGGACGTTGTGTACAGTACGTTGGATACTAGCGAGCAGTCAACTTTTCCCACGATAGACCGTCATCTCTAGATATAGTCCATTCACGGTTACTTCCAACTTTTCTGAAGCCCTGCTAACGTTCTACTTCCAGGATATTCCTCCGCCTCATGCAAAGAAACCTTAACTAAGTCTAGGAAATTACGCCAAAGGTAATACTCTTTCACCGAAGAACTACTTCGTACGAAGTATTGTCAACACACCTATGTTCTTTCAGTTTTTATTCATATTAATTATAAATTAATCATTATATTTTAAAAGTTCAATTTAACCAAAAATAAGACAATTTTACGCTAACAGAAATATAACGCTTGTGATACACGACATATATAAGAAAAAACCAAAATCATCATACCTGGGGTGATTTTTCAAAGGTTTGATTAAAAAAGTGCAAANCACGACATATATAAGAAAAAACCAAAATCATCATACCTGGGGTGATTTTTCAAAGGTTTGATTAAAAAAGTGCAAATAAACCATCGTGAACAGACTACAAAAGCATCGTGTCTTCACTGTGAAAAAAAAATTTTAAAAATAGGCCCAACAGATTTTAGTAGAGCAAAGAAAATACATTTATTTGAGGCTGCTAGTTTACAGTAACAAAATCTTGCTTTGATTCAAAGAAAAGGAACGAAGTTCGTTTTTATTAACCCGTACAGTCCTGAATTGGCCAATTCACACTTACGGTACACTACCGTGTACATAACGTAAGGAAAGGTTATTTTTGTCCAGTACAGTACAATGCGAGGCTCAATGCCCCATGATCTTCCCTAAGGGTAACTGATTTTTCAACAGTGTTATTGTTCTAGATTATGAATGGTTGTTTTTTTCTTACAGGTGGGCACAACGCCTACAGATTATCAGCTGTGATAACGAAACAAGTGGTGTGTCGGCTTTAATTACAGCACACATCATAAAATGTTTCATCAACAACACTTGTAACCATAAATTGAACCAGGCCAGAAAGAACTAATTTACGAGATCAAGTGTTGCAATCATAAAAAATTTTGATAGGCGCTGTACCTGTGCGGACATAGCTTCTCACATCCAGTGAACAATGGACTGTGTATTCGCTGATGTCAGCATTAACCATTCACAAATGGGAGGTGAAAAAACTTCAACAAATCAGATTACTCGGAAGAAAGATGCTCATACAGCGGTCAATGATTCCTTGTGTACAGTTCCGACCATAAATATCCTTTATGTGCAACATGCCTTCGATCATAGACATGAGAACTAAGAGAGTAACATTTTTTCTTTGTGTATTTTTTTTGGCAATATTAATTTTCTTAATAGTAAACAGAAATATTTTTTTGTTCTTTTCTTATTTACAGTAAAGAACTCGTTTTATAGGGGCCACCGTGGCTGAGAGGTTAGATTGCCCGCCTCCCACCACGGCAAACCGGGTTCAATCCCCGGCCGGCTCACTTCTGATTTTCGCAAGTGGGTATCGTGCCGGACGATGCCGCTGATAGGTGGGGGTTTACTTGGGGGATATCCCGGTTCCCCACGCCCTTTCAATCCGGCGCTGCTCCATACTCACCTCAATCACCCTCATCGGCTCTCAAGACCTCGCTGTTAAGAGCCGCCCAAATCTCTTCGCTCACTCACTGAAAACCAAATGAGAAAATAATGCGCAGAAGTCTGAAAGGTTGCGTCGGGCGAATCGGGAGAGTCCATTGCCGCTGCACGAAGGGGTGCTACTGTTTGTACAGTCCAGTAGTGACTGTAAGATCGGTGTACAGTAAGATCGCTCGAGAGCTACTCCGCGCTTGCTTATCACCTNAGATCGCTCGAGAGCTACTCCGCGCTTGCTTATCACCTGTTGAGAAAAAGGACGTCGAGCAGCGCGGTATTTTTTTACAGCGCGGTAGTAGAGAACGATGTTATCAGTTTGGCATGTACAGCGCCAGCGGTGTCACGTGGTNGAGTCCATTGCCGCTGCACGAAGGGGTGCTACTGTTTGTACAGTCCAGTAGTGACTGTAAGATCGGTGTACAGTAACATCGCTCGAGAGCTACTCCGCGCTTGCTTATTACCTGTTGAGAAAAAGGACGTCGAGCAGCGCAGTATTTTTTTACAGCGCGGTAGTAGAGAACGATGTTATCAGTTTGGCATGTACAGCGCCAGCGGTGTCACGTGGTNGGTATTTTTTTACAGCGCGGTAGTAGAGAACGATGTTATCAGTTTGGCATGTACAGCGCCAGCGGTGTCACGTGGTTTCCCCTCCCTCCAGCGGCGAGCGTTCGTGAGAGCCCTCCCCTACACTGCCTCCTCTTCCTTCAATCCTTCAAAGCTGCGCCGAGATTATTTTCTCATTCGAGCTTCACTAATAACATTGTTCGTTTGGCAGAATTAATCCGTTCAGTCACGGTGTCCGAAATATACGGCGTTGCACAAGTTTCGTGATGTGCACTGCACACGAGATAAAACGGCGTCGAATGAGGGAAGTCATTCATGTGTTGTGGGATACATCAATCGTTGTTGAGACTTTATTCCGCACTTTCATAAAGAGCTGCTGCCAATAGCGCCAAACACGAACACATTTATACTGGGTTCCTTCAAACGACAGGGCCTGATACACAATTGTACATTTGTGGACCAGCGGCGCGTGGGGAACTGTTGCAAGGTAAACTGGTGNAACGACAGGGCCTGATACACAATTGTACATTTGTGGACCAGCGGCGCGTGGGGAACTGTTGCAAGGTAAACTGGTGCTTGCTCACTACTGTACATTCTCGGTGCACGCAGCAGGAGCCAGTAACCACCGCACAGCCCAGGGAAACTGAATATGCATTCCGACCACTCACAAGCGAGCAGCAAGGGACTCATCACACGCGTCCTGTGACGTCACCTGCCGAGCTACGTTTTACTGGCGGAAGTGTGAACTAGCAAGCAACTGGGNTCATCACACGCGTCCTGTGACGTCACCTGCCGAGCTACGTTTTACTGGCGGAAGTGTGAACTAGCAAGCAACTGGGTACAGCACACAGCTAACGCCAGCTCACCTTGCAACAGTTCAACACACGCCAATGTTGTGAACAAATACATCTGTTCACTGTAACGCCTAAAATTATACAGAATACGCGGACCCGCCTCAAAAGTGGACAGGAGGCACGAAAACCACTTTAAAAGTTCCTAGAAACATGTGGCCTGTTTGACCTCGTTTCCGAGTAATAGTCCAGTTTATACTGCAATAATGTAAAGCTGTCTATCACTCAGAATGATAACCTTCAGCTTGAATACACGCCTGCAGTCGTATCGTAGACTGCCCGTCGTATTACTGACTTTCAAAAATACCAGGTGTTTGGCGAATAAGTTGGCAGCCTTCCTGGATACGCTAACAAAATTGTTTCGCTATTGAGAATATTGGCGTTGCTAACACAATTGTTTTTCAAGTGGCGCCACAAATAAAAATCCAATGGATTTAGGTCTGGAGAACGTACAGGCCAGCCAAAATGTTCTGCGCGAACTATCCATTTGGCCAAGAAATTCCTTGACATTCGACTAAAATGTGGCGGTGCATCATTATCCAAAAAACCACACGCGAAGTTGCAATACCAAGGAGAACGCCTTCCCAAAGTTCACGCAAGTGGTTTGTGAGGAAATCCAAGTAAGACTGACCTTTCAATCCGATTTTATTGTCGCCAAGTATTCCTGCCCATACATTGGCCCTGAATTGTTGTTGGTGACGTGATTGCCGAATAACACGTGGATTTTCTGCANAAGTATTCCTGCCCATACATTGGCCCTGAATTGTTGTTGGTGACGTGATTGCCGAATAACACGTGGATTTTCTGCATCCCAAAAGGTCGAGAGACGTCGAGTATGTGGCTTTAATCCTTTCAGTCCCAGATTCATTTATAATTTCTAGTGTTTAAAAATTATATAAATTTTTTTTATGCGTGCTGTGCTTAAGGTGGCAAAGAACTTGTGTCGTTATTACAACCAATAATCTGCAGGACTCGNAAGTATTCCTGCCCATACATTGGCCCTGAATTGTTGTTGGTGACGTGATTGCCGAATAACACGTGGATTTTCTGCAGCCCAAAAGGTCGAGAGACGTCGAGTATGTGGCTTTAATCCTTTCAGTCCCAGATTCATTTATAATTTCTAGTGTTTAAAAATTAGATAAATTTTTTTTTATGCGTGCTGTGCTTAAGGTGGCAAAGAACTTGTGTCGTTATTACAACCAATAATCTGCAGGACTCGNTTTTTTTTTATGCGTGCTGTGCTTAAGGTGGCAAAGAACTTGTGTCGTTATTACAACCAATAATCTGCAGGACTCGTGTTCGGTGATAACGTTTTAGGAATAGTTAACCACGGGGAAGATCGTTGGACACTGAGCCACGCAGAGTACAGCAACGGTCAAATATAAGCTTTCTGTGCAACACGTTGACGATTGTCTACAATGGGCATGAAAGGGTTAACTCAGAAATAAGGTAGAATTGGCGAAAGTTTATATGGAATTTTGCTCATTGCTTTAGTGTCTCCGGTCTGTCAGTGAAATGGGGTCCCACGCGTTATGAGCATCCTGTATATTTATATTTGATTGAAAATATTTCTGTTATGTTCTACGCTCTGTGCTTATGTAATTTTATTATGAACCCGCCATTTTGAAGCTTGGCTGGTGTGTTCAGAAGGATCGCGTAGTCTGAGGCCGTGTTCCAATTCGTTTCGAGTTTCGTTTTTCGTAATTTGTATTTAGCATTTTGTAAGGTTTACTCGGAGCACTGCGCTATTAAACTGTTTAGCACGCCATGCTATCATTTTGGTGTTATGATATCAAAATTAAAAGTCACCGAAATATTGAAATAAATAGTAATTACACTCGAAAGTTGTTAGAGGGCCGTTTACAATTTAAAAACAACGAAATAAAAAATATGACGCGAAATAAATATATTTATACAATTATTGATATTTGACAACAGTTGTGCAATGCCAAAATACTTATTTCAAGGGGGCAGCGGTGGCGCAGTGTCCAGGGCGCTCGCCTCCCACCACGGCGATCCGGGCTCGATCCCCGGCGGGTCNGTGGCGCAGTGTCCAGGGCGCTCGCCTCCCACCACGGCGATCCGGGCTCGATCCCCGGCGGGTCCACTCCCGGACCATCGCATGTGGGAATCGTGCTGGACGATGCCGCTTGCTGGCGGGCTTTCTCGGGGTACTCCCGCTTCCCGCCCCTGCATTCCAGCGCCGCTCCATTCTAGGGCTTCACTTCTGTCATGCTCGGGGATGACGGTCACCCACGGGTCTCAGCTGGAAAGACCGTCACTCGGAGGGTGTTGCCTTGCCCTGGGTGCACTCCCCAAACGCCATTTATTTATTTTTNTCAGCTGGAAAGACCGTCACTCGGAGGGTGTTGCCTTGCCCTGGGTGCACTCCCCAAACGCCATTTATTTATTTTTACATATTTCAAGAATATTTCAGCCACTCGCTTTGTGGAATAATTATTGTTAGCAGGCCTACAACACACATACGTTTACTCTAATAACCTCGCCTAAAGCAGGCAAAACTAATATGGCAGCTATTGCGTAATTTATTATTTTGTAATTTGCCAGCTTCGGAGCTTGCAAAACGCAAATTGCAAACATACGTCATATAGATTTTGTTGACAAAACGGGTCACGTGACCATTTGGTTAACGAAAAGCGCCAATTGGAAGGCGGCTTCAGCGATGCGCGCGAGCTGGCGGGCGGGAAGACGAGAAGACGCCACGTGTCTCGGCGGAGGTGAGACCTCCTCTCGCGAATGGTGTCAGCGTGCGTGCTTGTCACGGCCGACCTGCAGACGGCGAACACACTCTGCCCACGCAGGTGACGAGCCAGGGTGCGGCTCGGAGTACCGCCAGCTGCAACACACCGCGGCACGGCAGCACGCCGCCAGGACGCTGTCCTCGGTGGCAGACGAGTCTTCGAGACAAGCGCGGCGAGAACGACGCCGAACCACCCAGGCACGTGCAGATCCCATCATTAAGGCGTGCCACGGAGCTGGAGAATCGACGACGGCCACCTGTAAAGTGAGGGCCGGAGCCTCACCCCTCCCCCGGGTGGAAATTTCATATTTCAAAGTTTAACCCATTCAGACCCAGTGCTCACAATTGTGCACGCTACGCAAGTGTAGGTAATTTTTAGTGTGCGATGCACACTGTGAAGCTCCGTGACCTATGATTAGGGACAGGTATTTTAAGGCNAGTGTAGGTAATTTTTAGTGTGCGATGCACACTGTGAAGCTCCGTGACCTATGATTAGGGACAGGTATTTTAAGGCCCCGAAGGCCAGCACACCCTCCATCCTCCCGCACTGCAACTGTGCTCAGATGAGTAAGGCAGTCCACGGCACTTTCTCCTCTTGGTCTCTTCGGGCCATTCACTTTCTTTGTGCCGTTAAAATGATTAGGGACAGGAAAATTTTCGCGTTTTGAACGACGCGTAGGAAAGACTCCACTGCCATACGTATTCTCCTGGGGACTCACCTCTCTGTTTATTGGCCGTTGAACCAGTGTTGTGTAGTCAGTTTTACCTCAGGCTTGGAGGCACGGGATTCGGTGCTTGTCGCCGTGCAGGTCTGTTATTGGCTCAGAGTTTACCTGGCCGTGTCAAATAAACTGCGTTCTAATTACTAACATAGCACACGTGTTTGAGGTCTAGCTTGTCCTAAAATGAGTTCGCGAAATTTTCCAGTCCCTACCAATGATCTTACCTGTGGTTAGATGATTCGCAAACTGTCTTATTGGTCTAGGTCATAATTGGTTCATATTACTTTAGCCGAACATATATAGCCCATAGCTAGAGCCCCCGAGTATTTCGCGAATTCATTCGGTGGCGAGATAGACTTCAAACACTTGGCTTGTTCTCCTTCCATTGTGATTGGTCGGCAGATGTTTAGACACGCCCCGTTTGACTGTGAGCCAGAAGTAAGCAGGAAGCATCAGTTTGAGTGAGCGTTGAGCAGTCCTGTACGAAGACCTCACTCGATCTCAGTACCCAACAAGTAAAGACCTGAAGAATTCGCGGATTCATTTTGGGACAAGATAGAATTCAAAACACGTGTGTTTATATAACTTTAGACAATGGTCCACACGGTGTTTGACACCTCCCGGAGAACGCTGGCCCTATAGTAGCCTTCCACTGTGGCAGCAGACAACCAATGTGCAGTTGGTATCGACAAATTTGTGCATAAGACTGTAGAGTCTAGCCCGCAGGTCATCGAACTCGCGAATTTTTCAGGTCTCTACCAATAAGCCAACGATGGTGTCTCCAGAGTCTAGGGGACTGTGCAGTCTAGCCTGCTGCCACATCGATCCGCGAAACAGTCGCGGCTCTGCCCACAACTCACTAGCCGTGACAACGAAACAAGTGCCGTGTCGACTCGAGTACAGCACGTATTACACGATCTTCTTGTTTGCAACACTTGAAAGTGCGAATTGAAGTGGGTCTGGAAGAGTGAAGCGTGGACAGCCATACTGACAGTTATAATAGGGCGCTGGGTCCGCGGCTGGGTGGAGACTGTATTGCCCTCGCAGCACACACACACACACGCACATGACAGTTACGCCCTTCGCTGTCTCGCGGCCACTCCGGGGGATGATTAAAAATGAACTGCGCGACAAGTACCAGCTACGTATACACAAGTTAAATACCGCGGTGGTATCTTTGTTGCGTGCGTATAATCACTTCATGGTTACTTCCAACTTCTTTGAAGGCCTGCTAAAGTTATATTTCCAATGTATTCCTCCGCCCCATGCCAAAAAAGCTTAGCTAAGTCTGGGATATCACACCGAAGGGACAACGCTTCGCATTCGTTCGCAGTCACTGTAATAATATTTTGCAAGAGAAGTATTTATTCCTTTCTGCATTTATTCGTATTTATTGTAAATGAAACATTATTGTTTATCGATGAAATGTAAACCTGATTAAAATGTCAATTTAATCAATAATAGGATACTTTTTATATTAACAGAAGTATGAAACGTTTGCGATAGGCGTAACAACCAAACACGTCATACATGGGGTGAATTTTCGAAGTTATTATATTTTTTCCTTCAAAAAGTGTGAAGAAACCGCGAATAGACTGTACTCATTCGCTGGCCGGCCTTGCTAGGCTCTGAGACCGGGCCTTTGTGTCTGATTGGCTACTGCGTGGTGTGAAAATATTCCCTATTGGCTGGACTGCCGGCAGGCGAGTCAAGTTACCGGGCGCCGATTGGCGGACGGCGTGCCGACATGTCGCTGGCCGGTGACGTCATTTTGCAGAGGCGTGCGGATGGAGTTCGCGGCGCGAGCGCCTGCTCCGCGTCTGTATTCCGAGGTGTTCTGTGCCCGAGCGATGAACGCACGCGCTTGGCGATTCGGAAGCAGAAACAGGATTTCCTAGGGACTCGATACTTGAGCACCGCCGCCCGGAACACACGCTGTACGTCTCGCCGCCCGGTTCCACAAGACAAAGAGGTCTCTCGTCGCACGGCATCCGATCCACGTATTTTACCGTCGTCACCGGCCACAGCTGTGGAAACACTACCCACGACCACGTTAAGAAGATAGTCTTTCCGTGTTTCGGAAAACAATTACCTTTCATCACAGGCGCCCATCCCGTGTAAACAGCGCGAGAGACAAAACACGCAGTTGCGGCACGAGCTGTCGCTNTCCATCACAGGCGCCCATTCCGTGTAAACAGCGCGAGAGACAAAACACGCAGTTGCGGCACGAGCTGTCGCTAACCTCGATCAACGGCACGCCGATTTATGACGTAAGCGCCGGGAGTGGAGGACACACTTGTGGCGCCATGCTCTCCCACGTACAAGCTTTCTTTCAGCTACTGGCTTACATGTTCTCCTCCAGTCATGTCCTCTCTCTCTACATTAAGGGCCCTGCATACCGGCTGGCAGCTACGAAATTTAAATCGGAAATCACACCTTAAGGAAATTCCGCCTCAGTGCGTTAATTTCAAAGATAGACGTTTCAAACAGAATTTATTTTTCACGAATTTTTAGGAGAAATTCCCTACAGCGGGGATGTTCCCATAACATGTGCAGGTTGTTTGCNATGTTCTCCTCCAGTCATGTCCTCTCTCTCTACATTAAGGGCCCTGCATACCGGCTGGCAGCTACGAAATTTAAATAGGAAATCACACCTTAAGGAAATTCCGCCTCAGTGCGTTAATTTCAAAGATAGACGTTTCAAACAAAATTTATTTTTCACGAATTTTTAGGAGAAATTCCCTACAGCGGGGATGTTCCCATAACATGTGCAGGTTGTTTGCNGAATTTATTTTTCACGAATTTTTAGGAGAAATTCCCTACAGCGGGGATGTTCCCATAACATGTGCAGGTTGTTTGCAAGGAATTTTCAAAATCTATGTTTTACGAAGGAAAAAAAAAAGCACTTACTTACTGCCTATATTGAAAATATACACTCGTAGGGATCTTCTCCTAAAAATATTTGAAGAATAGATTTTGATTGAAACACCCGTCTTTAAAATTAACGCACTGAGGAAAAAATTGCCTTAACATGGTATTTCCTGTTTAAATTTCGCAGCTGCCAGTCGGTAGGCGATGAACTTAAGGAGACTCTCTAGTTTTCATATGGGTTTCATTGTAAGCAGTTGTGACTATTCCAACAGGACATAAACGAAAGTCAATATGTTGTTGTCAAATCATAAGTTTGGTTATTGAAACATTAGTGGGGTCGTTTAAAAGTGCAAAAGTCAGTGAAAAACGTAAGTAGTCCTCTGTTTACGATATTTTTTTTTGTTCTTCTTCTGTAAACCAGTGTTTTAAACTATAGCTACAATGTTGTATATTTTCTGCACAGAAAAAAGTTTTAAAACCCCATAATTATTTTAAAAATGTTTACTAGTGAGTCCGCTTAAGGATTTTTATATCACGGAATGATTCTCACAATGGTAACGCTTTGGACGTAGTGGCACTAATATGTACGGTTTAGAAATGTGAAAAAATGCTCATAGGAAACTGGTGTACTGAAAAATGTACGTCGCCACAGTTCTATTCTGGCAGGGGGCCGCGGCTATGTAACGGATAGACCACTCACCTCTTATCAAGGCGAACCGAAAGTCACCGGGATTTTCGCATGTGGGGAAACGTGACGGACGTTGCGGTTGGCCGGAGGGTTTTCTCGGGGCTCTCCCATTTCCCCTTGCCCTTGCATCCTGCCGCTGGTCGCACTTCACTTCATCTCACCCCTCGCCGGCGCTCGACACCTCTATTAAGCGCCGATCCAAATTTTCTCAGATCTACGTTGACAGGCTAATAATAGAAGGATGAATTCGTACTGAAACAAAATAAACTTTCATAAAAAAAAATTAAGACACGAACAGTTTATGCCTACCCGAGATTCTAACACAGAACCTTGCGGTTGGATTTAATAGAATGACTTAAGGGGGTTAGGGGTTCGCGGTTCTGTAGCGGCTGGAGCTTTCGCCTCCCACGTAGGCGGGGTCGCTCCCGGATTTTCGCACGTGTGAATCGTGCCTGACGATGCCGCTGGTCGGCGGGTTTTCTCGGGGCCCTCCCTTTTCCAACTTCCTTGCATTCCAGCGGTCCTCCATACACACCTTGTTTTACCCTCCGGTTCTGATCTCGCCGTTAGTGTTAAAAGCCGCCCCTCTCCTCTCCGCACCACTCCAGGGAGGTAAAAATATGTGCTACGTACCTGCTACAGAACTGGGCTCATCTGTATAATAATTAATAATACAATTAATACCAATAGTGTGTACGTAAACACGACCGTGTGGAGGAAATCAGCTGCCTTCGTTTCCAAAAGAGCTTTTTCATCAGTGGGAGGGAACAATATGCAGGAAAACGAGTTGTAGTAGGAGTAGATACATTCTGGACTGCCGTGTCTATTTGTAGTCGTCAAGGTCGTATTTGTTCGAGCACTCAGGGGTTCGGAGAATTTCCTTCAATCCCCAGCTTAGGGATTCACAGCAAACGACAGTTTCGTTGTAATCGGATTTCGGTTCGATAATTGTATTCCAAGAACGAACAAAACCGAACCGAACAGCACCGTGTGCCAACGAAAGGAACAAATATCACCCAGGTTCAAGGAAACCTTTCTGCTATACGCGAGTATATAAAAATTTGGTTTGATTTGTTTACTGAAAGAACAGTTTTTGATGGCTGGTTAATCACGAGACAGCTGAAGTTATTAACTTTATTTACACTCAGAGAAAACACGCACATCCACTCTTTAACCAAAACTATATCATTGAACTCCAATGACTTTAAAAAAACACACGAATAATATAAGTTTTAGACACTGGCATTCCCGACAAGTTAACCTTCAGACGGCACAAATATACATACAAAATTTACTTAGCTTAGAATGTTTTACGAAAAAAAAGTACTTATAATGAGCATATTTACAATATAAACTGATATCTGGACATGTATAAGGGCGTATTTTAAAGCGTAAAACAATTTTGCATGTTTACAACAGGATTAAAACAAAGTACCTGTTTATAATAAGTTATCTCCATACCTTACCTTCGTAATATTGAAAACCTTTCCAACAATAATTCGTTTTTGTGACGACATTTCGAGGTTGACGTCAGCTATCCATATCCCCCCCCCCCCCNAAACTGTTCTATCGGGTTAAAGAGACCCCGCGGTGAATAATAGTAGCGCTCATGTTGTGTTTGTGTTCCATTCACTCTGTCTAAAGAGATGGCCTGTATCAGACCCACGAGAGGATTTCCAACTCAAGAACCCATAAATCACCTATTGGATCAGCGCGACCGCACTGCAAATTCAAGAAACACGTGGAGATATTGCTGTGTGACCACATAATTTGAACATACGCTTTTTTGAAACCGGATATCTCTCATCTTTATTTCACCTCTTTCGTTCCATTGAATAATTGTAGATCGAATGATTATTCATCTCAAACCGCCATCGACAGCCGGCAGTCGCTTCACAACTGGTTACAACAGTCCTTAGAAAATAGTTAGGGGCGGGTGTTGCTGCTCTCTTTGGAACAAAGAAAGAACTACATATGAACTTTCGCCAAGCATTGCCGGCAGAATGAAGATGAAGTGGATCACCATGAACCACTACAGCATACAACTGTAGAAATTACACAACAACTTCAAAGCCAAGTTGCCTAGTCTTCGGTTAGTACCTCCTCATTGTGTAAAATGTGTATGGAGTTGATAATACAGCAGACAATGTATTTATGGATTGTATAAAGATTTATGACATCATAATATGGCTACAGGGGGTGGCTGAACGGATAGGACTGTAGTTGGAGTTGTCTATGGCGATGACTGATGCAGATTTTCATAAAATGTGGAACAGTTTTGCCAACAAGGTGGAGAAAAAGACTTGAAGAATGCGATCAAAAAACAGAATGAAAATTCCTATGACCCACGACGTGATACCAGGCTAAATAAAGGCTAAATATCTCAATTCGGAGTATTACTTATTGGAGGGGGAGGAAGATTTTACAGTGAGAGAACCAGCAGAAAGCCGTAAAAGAAACGAGAGGTCTTGAGCCGCGGTGGTGTAGTAGTGTTTAGACTACTCGCCTCCCACCAAGGTACACCGGGTTCGATTCCCAGCGGGGGTTCCCCCTCCCCCGGGTTTTCGTATGTGGGAATCGTGCCGGACGATGCCGCTGGTCGGCGGGTTTTCTCAGGGATCTCCCGTTTTCCCCGTCCTTGTATTCCAGCGCTGCTCCATACTCACCTCGCTTCACCCTCATCTGCTCTCAAGAGCTCGATGTTAAGAGCCGCCCAAATCTCTTCACTCACTCAGAAAATGTCGCTGTAAGCAGCCCTCTGCTCACGAAATTTTTTCATCTGTAAAACTGTGTTTTGAACTATAGTGAAAACGCTGCATCTTTTCGGCAACGATTGCGGTGTTAAAACCGTACAGTCGCCGCTTGAAACACCGAGGAAAAAGAACACTTGCGAAACTTGTTAAAGCTATTTTACATCGCCGATGCAATGCTTCCTTATAGTCAGATATGATGTTTAATATTGTTCACTACGGAGACCCTTTAAGATTCCCATCTCTGAAGCTTGCATTTTTTTTTGTAATGTTTGGTGAGTGTGAATCACCTCTCATGTTGCGGAAGGCAATGAGAAATCACTACAGAATCATCTTGTTTAGTCGCCACGGACGAGTTTCTGTTTCCATCGCTGCCCCGTTTCCTGGGGCTCCAACAGGGCTGACAACTTCGTAATTATCAACACAGGCATGAAGTGACGGTAAGTTGATTCTACTCAGGTCGGGAAGAAAACTTAGTGACTGAGTGAGTGAAGAGATTTGGGCGGCCCTTATCATCGAGCTCTTGAGAGTCGATGAGGGTGAAGCGAGGTGTGTATGGAGCAGCGCTGGAATGCAAGGAAGGGGAAAACGAGAGATCCCTGAGAAAACCCGCCGACCAGCGGTATCGTTTGGCACGATTCCCACATACGAAAATCAGGGGGTGACCCCGCCGGGAATCGAACCAGGTTCGCCTTAGGGGGAGGCGAGTAGTCTAACCACTTCACCACCGCGGCTCCTAAGAAAACTAGATTCCTCATGGAAGAGTTTGGTGTAGGGACAATGTGCGCTAGTGTTCCAATAAGGTAGTTTATTAAGTAGCGGTGATTGGAGAAATTCTGTCAATTGTTGTGTAAAAACTAGTGTATGGTCGGAATTGTGATATGTACTTACTTTCCCGTGACAAAATATAAATAATATTAACTTTATTTTGTAAGTATTGAGCAGAATCTCCAACGGTGTTTACAATAGTAAATAGTAAATATACAACCTGTGTTTGGCCTTATGCTAATAAAAAAGTTACGCATTTATGGGCGAAATGAAGACAGCTGTCACAGAAGGAATTGATTGATTATGTTGACACATTTCAATAACGTAACTATGTATCCCTACGTATTGCAAAGTACAGTTTTACAAGATAATTTCAAACGACACGTAACTTCGTTAAATTTTGGCTCAAAGTACAAATAACAAAAATTATTCTTTATGTAGGTTCTAACGCAATGCAAATTGGAAAATTTAGCACAATTATATATATTTGATGAGAATTGCAATCATAACATTTGTTTTCCTAATAAACGAAGAAATCCGGTAAACATGCAACATCAGTGCTACCTGGCGGCGAAAATTGGTACTTGCCAAACAATAAACGTCGGTTTTTTCCAACCTGAGTAGAATAAACCTTAGTGATGGTGAAGAGTGTGGTCTTGACGTTTCACTGCCTCAGAAAATATTAACCTGATTATCACTCACATTATTTATAAACAATACCACAGGCCTGTTTTTCTCTGTTGCCACCTTGTTATCTCCTGTTTTTTTTCTCTTTCAATCGTAGCCGCTTACGTTATCAGTAGTTCACCTTCCGAAATGAGGCGCCAGAAGGGGACAATGTTTTGGGTCAGCCTACTACATAGTTACGTACACAGTTTGTAAATCCGAACACAAGGGTTTTAGCATAGCAGCCTGCAGCCATGGAGTTTAAATGGGGAATCATGAATTAACGTTAATTAAATTCCTTCTCAATGCATCCGTTTTAAAGATAACCGTTTCAAACAGAACGATTCCCACTTGACATTTCATAAGGAATGGTGGAACGTCAAGAAAATTTTAAAATATTTATTTATTCATTTTTTCCCCCGTAAAACGATAAGTTTTAATCTTTAATTAAAGAACGTAGAATATTAAAACTAAAATCAGAAATATTTCTTAACGTTCTAGTATTTCTCAAGAAATGTCACACAGCAAACTTTTTGTTTGAAACGGTTATCTTTAAAATAAATGCATTGAGTTGGAATTAATTTAAAATTAATTCCCCTTATAAACTACGTGGCCGCAGGATAGATATACAGGCTCCTTAATTTCATAAATTTTTGGACTTTATTATAAACACGCTAATTGAGTAGATTTAATATGATTGCAACCAAAAAGGTTGTTGATTTGAACACGAGAAAAATTTACTCGCGTTGTTAACCCTTTCATGCCCATTGTGGCCAACTGTGCGCGTGTTGCACAAGAAGGCAGTATTTGACCGGCACTGCACTTTACGAAGCTCAGTGTCCAGTGATTTTCCCTGGGGGTAAGTGAATCGTAAACCGCGATACTGCTGTACATTACGACTGGTTCATACCACTAACTACTGAACACAACGCCTACAGCTTATTGACTTGATATAAATAAACAATTCCTTAACGAACCTACGTATAGCACACATCGAAAAATTGTTCTTATTTGCAACATTAGAAACCACAAATTAAAGTGGGAACGAAAGGGTTCACTCTTTCGGTGATGGAGGGGGGGGGGGAGAAACACTTACATTTAAACGTGTGGTTTGACGGACAGTACGTGAGAGTTCGTACATCTGCTATGCAGTGCTACCTAGTGGTCATCTATCCAAGTACCGAGGTTATTGTCGAGCCACGGCGATTACAAAACCATCGCGCTTGTCAACGTGGCATGACCGTCGGCAACGCTTTCGGTTAAACGGTTCGTATTTTGTAATACGGGGGGCGAGAGGAATTTGAATCCTACACAGCAGGGAATGAAATCCTGGAGAAGGCCGTCGCGTGGCGGGAGACGTTCATTTGTTGTCGTGACAAGTACGCAATCTCGCGAACAACTGCTGGCAGTGTGACGTCATGCACAAGCCCCACTGTCATTGGTCCCGGGCATACGATGGAGCGTCGTCGTACTGGCACTCGTACAGTCACAAACAAAAACAAAAAAATTCGCACGCAACGCCTAAAATTATACGTTTACCCGTGACTGGAATATTGAACGCTGATTATTTCGTCACTTTTAACAACGCGGTTAAATATATCTCAAATTTGAAATAAGTTACGAGTGAACGGTCGTAGCGTTGTTTTATTTACGTGAAATACTAACTGGAGTTAATGAACAAATGGAACCACCCCTTTGAAATTCGAATTGACGACCGTATAACTGCTATCAAAAACGAGTTGAGACCCGATATTTATGCACAGCTCTAACGACTGGGTTAGCAATTGGGCAGTTGTAAATTTATATAAACAGAATTATGATGATTACGTTGCGTGGGCAACGTTCCAATTATGATTCCAGCCGGCATTGCCCCGACTCTAGGTCGTTATTGTTATTGTCGATTGATGTCGGAGGTGTTTCAGAAGTAGCCGGGCAAGTTTCGAGATCAAGAGAGCGCGAACCTTCGCGATGAAGTTGGATTCGTTAATGTCGCGAAAGTTCTTTCTGCCTTCCAGCTGTGTGGCGGGAAGCGTCGCAAGTTACGGGACCACGTCGTAACCGCCTTTACTTAGCACGTTTTAATGAAATACGGTATACGGTTACGGGATGCTAAGCTGTTGATTGTGACATTTCGAGACCCCTGCTTAGGAATTATTCCCCCCATTTCGTATCATTCCGCTGTGTGTATAATTAAAATTATATTTTTAACTTTTTTGTTGTTGTTATTTTACGAAGAAGCGCTTGTAAAAACAATTTTCTAGAACTCTCCGTAAAATTACGGACATCTTGCTTTTCAAAATCGGACATTCAGTAAATTGCATATATTCTTCCGTTATTTCACGCAACCTCTCCGCAAACTTGCTAGTAAGCTTGTCTGTATTTTCGGTTTAAAAAACGATATTACAAAAATTAAATCTCTTAAATGTTTGTTTCGTGTGTGTGTGTGTTGTACTTTGTAGAAAACATAACATTTTAAAGTTTAAAAATATTTTATTTTGGAGCGAAACTTGAACCGGTATCAAAAACAATTCATCACTCTGGCCTCTCATCTACAGTCTAACATTCTTGCAACAAGTTGTATAAAAACAGTATATCTATTAATTTCACATAGGCAACTCTCAATTTCTAGTGATGTTTGAGTATTTGTTGCTGCCTGTTACAGACGCTTGACGCCACTTCTCGATGTTCGAAGGAATATGTCTGTGTGACGTGGATATCCTAACTGAAGCAGAAACAATACCTTTCTGGTCACAGTAGGTAATCTTCTGGTTACAGTGACAAATAAAGCTTCGTGTAGATTCGTCATTGTTCGTTCCCGACACCCCAAGCCATAGGGAATACAAAGACGTGTATTTTGTATTCACGGTGCTCAGCTCCATTTTTCGTCATTACGGACTGCGTTTCCGTACATTAACTGTACATTTCCGTTAAACATTTCTGTCAACATACGGCAAATTTTAAAAGTTTACTATAGCCCTTCTCAATTTGTTCACGCGTCGATCAAGTGTAACCGTGACATTTTTTACGATCGTAGAGTGTTACTAACACGATAATTCTGACTCTTACGTGCATAATGCAAACGGGAGTTAAATTTAACAAATTCAGTAGTAGGAAAATGGGGCTCCGAGGACAAGGGATTGGAGATGTGGATCGGCGGAGCCATCCATGTGGGATACGGTAAAGTCACGGTGGCCAACTGGGATATGTCCTTGACCTTGAAATTCAGACGATGTCACGTGATCGCCATTTGCTTTTTGTTTAAAATCCTCTGAAGTTCTCTTGAAATTTCCCGACATTCCCTCAAAAACCGCATTCGTATTTCACAAATTTGTTTGTTTTTATTTTTCCCGCAGTTGGACACGTGCCCAAGCGCCCGCAATTCTGCACCGCCTGAAAATACCCCCCCCCCCAATTAAGGCCGTGTCGTGCGTGGGATTTAATTAAGGGGAGTCAGCGCGCGCGAGATTCAAGCAGCAAAATTCAAATACACGAAGAGCAACGGCATGGTGTCCTGCGTGAGTGGCGGAGGGCTGCGCATGCACGCTAGCGCCAACCAGCTGCAACGAGCGTCAGCTGTCAGAGAAGCACCTGCAAATGGAGAGTGGGGATGATTGTTGTGGGCTGATGATGACCGAAGGCGTTTGTAAGAAGCAGGTGTTATGGGCGGGGACATGCAAAGTTCGCGTTATTGTTTGGCATCAGGCTGATGTATTCACAGCACTGTAAGCGCTCGAGCCGACGGCGTTTCTCCACTGGTTGCTGCATAGACGTGAAGCCACGCCCGTTCTGACTGAACTATTCGTGATTGGGGCACGCAATTGTGGTGCGTTCCTCTATTGGCGCAGATTTACCCATGGCGTGTCACATAAAGTACGTTCCAATGAAAAACTTATTGCAGAGGTACACGTTTTAAATCACAGCGTCACGTCCAATATATGATAGGGTCACAGCTTGAAGTACCACAGTTCCAGCGGTATGAAGGGAACACCACACGCGAGTTCACAACTTTGCGCGTAGAGGCGATATCGCCTTGCATGCGCCGGCCGTCGTCGACCGTAGCGCTTCATCGATTATTGCTTCACACACACACACACACGCCTCACTAGGCGGCAGCTTGTTTATGAACAGCAGCACAGACAAGACAAGGGAACTACACGAACTCATTATTACGTCGCAATATTACTCCTGCCTACAAATTGGTAAAATAAATATTGCGATGTAGATATGAGTCTGAAATTCTGTCATTATGTCTGTGTTGCTGTGCAAGGTTCATATATAGGGTGTTCACGGTTGAATAAGCACTTTAGAAATCAACATTTGAAAAATGTCACTGCATATATTTTAACTGACACACTGGCCATGCGCCCAGTGAAGTTGGTAACAACACAAGGAAATCAGTTGCATTTCTTAACGTTGAATGAAAAATCTCAGGTAAATATTCGTGAATACTGAAATAACTTAATTTGCTTCCTGTTTTTTTTATGTATATAAATGTGAGAATCAGCTAATTTGCAAAATATTTACTTTTATGATAATTTTGTAATTTCACTCAACCGACGCATGAATTAAGTGATCGGGGCCATGGCAATGTTAATTTTAAACAAGGTGAAAGAATGAACAATGTGCATACAAGTAGATCTTAAGCAGGGCTTAAAAAAAACTGCTCAGTTTACCGCGAAGAGCATTTAGCTAATTGGGTATAGGGGTACTCTGGGAATTTTATTTTATTTTATTTAGAAAAAAAAACACAAACAAGGTAGAAGAACCAAGAATGCGATATGGAGGGGGAAGGTTCCCCTTAAGGGTGATCATGNTTAAAAAAACTGCTCAGTTTACCGCGAAGAGCATTTAGCTAATTGGGTATAGGGGTACTCTGGGAATTTTATTTTATTTTATTTAGAAAAAAAAAACACAAACAAGGTAGAAGAACCAAGAATGCGATATGGAGGGGGAAGGTTCCCCTTAAGGGTGATCATGTCCCACCATCTTGAATTCACCATATATCGCCATAACTTACATGTAAGTTGGTTTAACGGAATTGTTCGCACGACACAGCATAAATAGCAGCTTCGCAAGCTCTGTCCGGATGTTAGGTTTCCACTGTCTTCAATAATTTTTAACTGAGTAACAGCTGGAAAGAAGTTAAGTGAGCCACAGCAGTTAAACTAACCGGAGTAGTCAAACTTCAGAAAATGTACAAAGGAATGCCATGTGCTGTGTCGTTCCGTAAAATTCAATACAACATCTATAATGCAGGTTTCTGCAAAAAAAAAAAATCTAAAAATCTAAGATGGCGGGGACTGATCCCCCTAAGCCGCTGTTTTACTTCTGTATGATGGTGTGTTCTGCAGCCGCGTGGATGCGCCGTGAGCTGGCGACCCGGGAGGCAGATGGCACGGCAGGACGCGACGGTGGAACCGGCGCGACGTCGAATATGAGTTTGCCAGTCGGCATTCTTGTACAGGTGTGCTGGGCCCGGCCCGCGCCAAGGACGCCCACAACATAACACCATCCGCCGTGCCTACATAAATAATTGTGTGCGTGTGAATGCTTCTCCTCTCCGTGTCGGGCGCCGCCGCCGCCGAGCTCTTGTCGTGTGTGTGTGTGTGTGCGTGCGCGCTTGTGTGTGTGTGTGTGCCTGTTACAAACTGCGCGTGCGTGCGTGCGAGTGAGCCGGCCCCAACCGCCCGCTACACTCGGTCCGCGTTGACTCCGGCCTCGACTACCTGCGTCGTCCTAGGTATGTGGATGTCGGGAAAAGAAATATCGATATTATTTATATCGATTATTTACATCGATATCGATATTATATTTTTGTTCTTCACTGGTGGTTATGGGTGTATTATTATGCTACTATCCCATTTCGTTGGCCCAGTGTACGATACTCTAAAGCAGAACGTATGTCGTTGGTCTTCCAGACAAAACTTGATCGTCGGATAAGAAAATAATAGTCTAGCAAGAGTTTTACCGAAAATATGTTGGCTCAAAAAAATGTTCGCGAATTTCTAGTGTGCTTATCTGTGGAACAGAGTACCTAAGGAATCCAGAAGTGTAACATCCAGATGCACGCGCGATCAAAATGGTCTCACTGGCTAGCAACATTTCGCAACGCCGTCCACCAATCACCGTCTAGCAACCATACTCGCAAACTGGCAGCCATGCCAATACGGAACCTTTCGAAGTTTGCAGTGGCCAATCAGACACTACGCCAGCTCCCAGAACCTCACGCAGCCAATGAGAGAATGGGTACGCCCACATCAAAGGAACCGCCACGCCATTTCGTCTCTGTGTACTTACCTACTCTGTGTCTGTAGCTCGTTGTCTGGGATAACGAAACAGTGCCGCATGAGCTCAAGTACAGCCAACGTCAAAAATGTATTAGTTGCAACACCGAAAAATAAAAAAGAACTCCTAAACGTTTTATGGCGAGTATACGGTACCCGTTCACATCTGACATGTTGTAGAATAGTTAAATCGTGGTCGTTACTGTGCAAGGAAAGAAGCTATTACTAGAGACCTGAAAAATTCGCGAGTTCAACGACCTGCAGACTGAACTCTACAGTCTTATGTACAAATATGCCGATGTCAACTGCACGTTGGATGTCTGCTGTCACAGTGGAAGGCGACGATTGGGACAGCGATCTCCAGGAGGTGTCAAACATCGTGTGATCCAACGACTGAAGTTATATAAACACACGTGTTTTGCATTCAAGCTTGTCCCAAAATGAATCAGCGATTTTTTCAGGTCTCAAGCTATCACCAATACAAAGAGCGGATTTCCTGGACAATGCTATTGGTTGTTACTGACGCATCAACGACATGCAATTCGTTGCTCGTTGTACCATGTTCTGGATTACTGACCTCGCTTATCTCAGCTGTACTCGGGGTGCGGCGAACCTTCCAGGTCAAGGCCAGCGGCTATAAAAGGCGTGTAGGTCCTCCGAGCCAGCAGTTGTTGAATGGATGAGTTTCAGCGATAGACGACTAGCGAGAAGAGAAGCGCGCGGCGAGAGAAGTGACCAACGGAAGGGAAATCTGCGAATGCGAACATCAGAGCAGTGAAGAGTACGACTGCATGCTGGACTATTGGACTGGATGCGTGAGTGAAAGACATTACAAATTATGGCAATAGATAAACTGAACGTGTGTTAATGATGAATATGAGTTAACTGACAATAACCAAACCAAGACATAAATAAGGACGTTAATTACAGTTAAAATATACATTAAATGTTGCGCTCACTGTGAAATAAAAAGAGTAATAGTGTAGACAGATAATTTAATGGTGTCAATAATAGCTGTGTGAATAAATAAAAACCAAATTTAGTTCTTTTATTTTTATTGAGAACTCCATCCCTCACGAACTCAGATACGCCGCCCAGGCATTCATGTAACATTATTTTGCATGAGGCGGAGGAATATCCCGAAAGTAGAACTTCAGCAGGGCTTCTGAAAAGTTGGAAGTAACCGTGACTGGGCTATACCGCGGACGAACTATACAGTTTGCCCACACGCGTCTCTCCCAGTTCACGAACACCGGCTATACGTATGGGCCTGCGAGACAGCACGTTTTCCTCTCGTGTTCTACACTTTTCTTGAGCATTCTTGCTCGGGCCCGCTCTAAACGAATTGCCGTCCTGTTTTATACTCTCCCTCTTCACGAAACACAGGTAGTCAAGTTTAAGACTGCGTTATCTCTGCCCCATATTTCGTAGGTCGTTCTTTCTCGTTACGCCCGGCTGCCTTGCTTGATGGAGGTGATAAATATTTTCTACGTTGCTGACAGTTATTATCTCGTGGCTGACTGGCGACTGTTCCAGACGTTTATGGGTTCCACTGACCTAATACTATCGCTTAACAAGTCACGTGGTTAACTGCTAATACTTTTCGGTAACAAACGTGATGGTTCGCATGTTCGGTGAAAGTGAACACGCTAACAAAAAAAAGGTCTTGCAATGCAGTCAAACTATAGGTTGTTCACGGTAAACTGAGCACTTTTGAAAGCCCTGCTGAATTATATACTTGTATGCACATTGCGTACTCTTCCGCTATATGTAACATAAACATTGCCACGGGCCTCACCACTTTATTAATGCTTCGCTCAAACGGAATTGTAGAATTAAAATAAAAGTAAACATTTCACAAATTTGCTCTTTCATGAACTTACGCGTAGGGCCAGTGATTTTTCGCGTAAAAATTGGAGCACACAGTAGACTTCAATACTATATACACACCTCAGCTGTTGTTATACCTCAATTGGCTGCTGGTGCCGTGTCCGTCTTTGACCAAGCCACTCAGGACTAAGTAACTCCGACACTGAACCTTCGTGATTCGTGCGCAAACGGTTAACACGAGCCAGAACATTTTTTTGCTAATCAAAGAAGCTGGACGACCCTACAGTGCTTTGGACTGTATCTTGTCTAGAAATATTTTCGCGAAATATCACTGCCCCTATACATCAAATTTTAGAAATCTTATAATTTGTTTTAATTATTTCAAATCTGTGGAGGTGGAGCAGTAAGTTTCACGATAATTTTTTTTCTGATTTAGTCTGCATTACGTCTAAATTATATAATGAAAACTATCAGCTGGTATTCCAGAAGGGTTACAATCAATAGGCAATGACAAGTTAAAACACTTGGTGAATATTTTGCCAGTATTTAATCGAAGTAATTAGTCATTAATCGAACGGAGTTTTCACATTTAGCTGTGTTACGAAAATACGTAATGCGATTTTCGATCGAAGCATTATGTAGAACGCACAGAAAAGGTGATGACATTCTCCACCATTTACGCAAATTAAGCATCTTAAAATTCTTTCCAATGAAAACCAATCCCAGACATTTTTTGATGGCGATTTAAAAAATCTTTAAAGTTTCTTAACCGGTGTTTTATGTTTATTCTGCCTATGAGTTTTCTTCACACGAAAATTACATGTTTTGTTCTACTTTGTTACAAAATTTTTTGATAAAGAAGTTGCAATTAGGTGTATTTTTCTCGTTCAACATTAACTGGAACTTTCATAACGGGATATTTGGCGAATTTTTTTTAACCCTTTCATGCCCATTGTAGACAATCGTCAACATGTTGCACAGGAAGCTTATACTTGACCGGTACTGTACTCTGCGAAGCTCAGCTCCCAATGATCTTCCCTGTGGGTAACTGATTCCTAAACCACGGTACTTAGCTATGTTATGATTGGTTCANACGTTATGATTGGTTCATATCACTGATCACCGAACACAAAGCCTAAAGCTTATTGGCTGTGAAAACGAAACAAGTTCTTTGCCAGCTTAAGCGCAGAACGCATCAAAAAATATCTTATTTACAACGCTAGAAATTATATACTAATGTGGGGCCAAAGAGTTTAACAGTTTGGTCCCTAATTCATTTACGAGTTCAGGCATTACAATCTTTTAATTTTTTTGATGTCCGCTGTATATGTGACGAGCAACGATGACTTAGAAGGAATACACTCTAAAAACACTGGCAACTGATTACTAGAGACCTGAAAAATTCGCGGATTCATTTTGGGACAAGATAGAATTCAAAACACGTGTGTTTATATAACTTCAGACATTGGTCCACGCGGTGTTTGACACCTCCTGGAGAACGCTGGCCCAATAGTAGCCGTCCACTGTGGTATCAGACAACCAGTGTGCAGTTGATACTGACACATTTGTACATAAGACTGTGGAGTCTAGCCTGCAGGTCATTGAACTCGCGAATTTTTTTCAGGTCTCTACTGATTACTTATTACGTACAGTCCCGACCATAAATATATTTCATGTGTAATATGATCTCGACCATGGACGGTTTAACCCGTTTGGACACAAATTAATTTCCGAGTTCTAGTGTTGCATTCACGTAAATTTTTGGTATGCACTGTACTTGTATTCAACCATTTATCTTGCGACCAGTAAATAACGTTCTGCGTTCTCGATGGTATCGGCATTAACTAACCATTCATTTCAAAGAGGTGTAGAAAATTCTGCAAATCAGATCAGCCACAAGACAGACTAAGCACTAACGCCATGACTAATGTGCAACGTATTCACTATCGCGGGCAAGATGGTTGAATTGGATAACCCTTTCGTGCAGACCGTAGACAATCGTCAACATGTTGCACAGGAAGGTATATTCTATCGGTACTCTACTCTGAAAAATTCAATGCCCAACAAATCTCCCCTGTGGGTAACTGATTCATAAACCGCGCTACCGCACAACGTCATGATTGGTTCATGTCACTGATCACCCAAAACAAAGCGTACATCTTGTTTATTGCTTGTGATAACGAAACAAGTTCTTTCCCAGCGGCCGCTTTATTTCGCGAGATTAATAGTGTGACAGCCAGCACATTATACTTACATATACGTAGGGGCAGTGATATTTCGCGAAAAGATTTCGAGACAAGGTACAGTCCAAGGCACTGTAGGGTCGTCCAGCTTCTTTGATTGGCAAGAAAATGTTCTGACCAGTGTTAACCGTTTGCGCACGAATCATGAAGGTTTAGTGTAGGAGTTACTTAGTCCTGAGTGGCTTGGTCAAAGACGGACACGGCACCAGCAGCCAATGGAGGTATAACAACAGCTGAGGTGTGTATATAGTATTGAAGTCTACTGTGTGCTCAGATTTTTACGCGAAAAGTCACTGGCCCTAAGCATATTATACTTACTTATACGTATGTCTAGAGACCTGAAAAATTCGCGAGTTCAATGACCTGAAGGCTAGACTCTACAGTCATATGTACAAATTAGTCAATATCAACTGCACATTGGTTGTCTGCTGCCACAGTGGAAGGCTACTATTGGACACCGTTCTCCAGGAGGTGTCAAACACCGCGTGGACCAATGTCTAAAGTTATATAAACACACGTGTTTTGAATTCTAGCTTGTCCCAAAATGAATCCGTGAATCCTTCAGGTCTTTACGTATGTATAAAAACAAAAAACAAAATAATACATTCGTGGCCTACATGAGACTCGAACCCGGAACTCGTAACCTGAAAGCGCCGCGGAGGTCGCCGATGAAACACACGCCGAAGGTGGTTTGAGGAATGCGGAAAAAGCTTCCATAACGCGCCAAGGTCGACGCAGACCGGCGCCTGGTCGTAGGAGTCTCACAGCGTCTGCTGGCTCCGGAAGCAAGCTGGCCACCTGACTGGCTGGACTGGCGCCCCACCTGCGCTCTCATTGGCCCCACCGGCTGGCCACTCACGACTCACCTCTCTAGCGAGCAGCTCTCCTTCTTCGATCGAGGTCACATCCGTCATTTGGCCGCCATGTCGTCTTCCTGCCACGCGTGTTTGCCACGGCATAGCGTACTTAAATCTTTTAGTCCCGTGTTAATTCATAGAAACAGGTGGTTTTTCGTGAAAAGATTTCAAGACCACAGTTGAACTCCGAAACACTTCAGCTCATTTGCACTTCAGTGGTTGGATGATTTCAACTGTCACGTGCCTCAAGTGTCTGTCCGCGAATCACGGACGTTCAGTATCGGAGTACTTCGTTACGATTGGCCCAGATAGATAAGAACGTGTCTTCTCGAGTAGACATCTGGACAATAACCAAAGGATGTTGTGGTTGTGGACGTGTGATATTGAAGTCTAGCATGACCGTTAAATATTTTCGCGAAAAAAACACCTTTTTCCTATGCATTAAAAATTGGTTTGACGAAATATAAAAAAAACCTCAAAACATTCGTTTACAAATCAGTCTTCTAAACTAACATCGAAACCATGCCGTTTTCGCTAGACGTGTTGGCAGAAAAGCAGTTCAATGTTGGGACACGGATATTGGTTGTGCGCAGCCAGCAAGATCGGTCTACCTCGTCATTAGTCTATGCAATCAACCCGTCGGAACGCCGTTCACCAATCAGTAACAACCTGCTGTAGGCTGTTAACGGTAAAATGAGAACTTTTGAAAGCACTGCTTAATATCTACTCGTTTGCACGTTGTGTATTCCTCCGCCTTATGTAAAATTAACATTGTCGTGGGCCTCAACACTTTATTCATGCTTCGATAAAGTGAGACTGTGGAATTATTAGAAAAGTAAGCATTTTACAAAATCTGTTCATTTTCACACTTCGATGCATTTAAAAAAACAGAAAGCGAAAGAAATGATTTAAGTTATCCCAGATGGTCACCTAACATTTTATTCGACGTTAAGGTATGGAACTACTTTCCATCCATCGTTACCAACTTTACCGGGCGCATGTCACTCAGTACGACCGTTAAAATATATGCACGTATAAACAGTGACTTTCTTCAAAGGTTGATTTTAAAAGAGCTCACTTATCATGAACGGCCTTTAACCTACTTGAAAATGTAAATATTGGAGCTGAGAGTGGGATGATTTGGACCGCTCTTGACATCGAGAGGTCTTGAAAGCCGAAGAAGTTGAAGCGAGGTGAGTTTGGAGCAGCGTCGGATTGCAACGGCGGGAGAAACGGGAGATCCCCGAGAAAAACCCCGCCGACATGCGGCATCGACCGACACGATTCCCAAGTGCGAAAAATCCGGGAGTGACCCCGCCGGGAATAGAAACCCGGTTCGCCTCGGTGAGAGGAGAGCAGTCTGACCACTACACCACAGCGGCCCCGCAAATGTAAATAAACGTAACTTGATGTTACAGGCGTGATTGGACGGAGTTCCTGGTCCGTGGGTTTCGCATACGTGCCTGAGAGTTTGGATGACTTAATGGTTGCCGGGGGGCCACGGTGGCTGAGCGGTCAGACTACTTGCCTCCCACCAAGGCGAGCCGGGTTCAATCCCCGGCCGGTTCACTCCGGATTTTCGCAAGTTGGAATCGTGCTGTTCCCCGCGCCCTTTCATTCCGGCGCAGCTCCCTCCATACGTCATTTCACCCTTATCGGCTCTCAAGACCTCGATGTTAAGAGCTGTCCAAATCTCTTCACTCACTCATCCCTTTACGGCAGCCTGGTGGTTTGTACATGGACGGCACAAAGCGTTCCTCGGCGGTCGTTCAACAACTACCCACGCCTGCCGCAGCTTAAACCTTTCAGTCCCACATTAGTCTATAATTTCTAGTGTTGCANTAGGAATCGGTTACCCACAGGGAAGATCATTGGGCACTGAGCCTCGCAGAGTACAGCACCGGTCAAGTACAAGCTTCCTGTGCAACATAATGACGATTGTCTACAATGGACATGAAAGGGTTAACCCGTTCAGCTGCAGTGTACATATTTGCGTACATTATCCACGTGTAGGTAATTTTTGGTCTGTACTGCACACTGCGAAGCGCAATGACCAATGATCTTACCTGCGGGTAAATGATTCGCAAACCATCTCACTGGTCCAGGTCATGATTGGTTCAAATAACTGTAGCCGAACTTATGACCCACAGCTCATTGGCCGTGACAACGAAGCAAGTGCTGCATCGACAAGTACAGCACGCGTCATAAAATTTCTTGTTTGCAACACCTGAAACCGTAAATATGAAGTAAGTCTGAAAGGGTTAATTAACATCGTCGATCAGGAGACCGCCGATATGACCTTGGTGGTGACGTAATTGCCAGCCGGCAACCCGGCCAATAGGGAACTATCCGCAGCCAATAACCAAATATATCTGCTTGTGTGCATGTAACATATTGATGTCTGTCCTGCGCAGAAATCTTTTCGTGAAAAAAACGGGTGGCTCTAATTATTAGGGATTGGAAAATTTCGCGTGTTCATTCGAGAACAAGCAAGATTAGAAAAAACACGTGTAAGTTGGGCTCTCCTCTTCATTAGGATCTAAGTTTACAAGTTCCACGCCCAATAGCTATACCTGCAAGAGAACAAGGACCGAACTCCGTGATAAACACCAGCCAATAACCAACTGACTAAGGTGACACCTGCCAAAGCTGAGGTTTGGACGTAGGTGTTGTAATCTGTTCTGTGGCGTGAGGCGCCAACACTTAATACTAGTCCTCAGTGATCGGGCGTAGGAATGCTTCGACACTGTTGTTTAATGGTCCAATTCACTAATGAATGAATACAGGATAATTCATATTTCACAAATCGAGGTTTTATTGTTGCATGAACATGTGAATTGATACATGAGCCCCTGAGACAACTCCCTCCCTTTTCTACGTATGCTCCGTACAATTCGCGCCGTAAAAGGGGGGGTGGGGGATCTTCGTCGCACTTGTTGGATGATTCTAAAAGATCCTTCACACTGCGGGATAACTACTAAAGGTCCTTCACACTCGCTGGATGACTGTACTTATCTGGCTTGCTGTGCTGGTAGTTGTTCTTGCAGATGAGGTCCGGTGAGCTGGAACTGCTCTCGTCCTGTCACGGGCGCCTCGGTGACTCGTCTCGACGTCCCTCCTTCTCGGGTCGACGCAGGACTCTGCGTCTGATGGCGGCTGGCTGCCGTTCTCGTCTCCTGCGGAATCACTCCTCCCTCCCGGAATCTCGTCGGCCGACTGCCATGTTTCCTCGGACTCCTCCGGTTTTGTAGGCCCTCATTGCCATATTAAACTGCCCCGGTTTCTCCAGGTAGCCGCGGACCGCCCCCCTGGGTAATCAACCGCGGGCGTGTACTCCAGCTCCATACTTGGGTCCAGCGTCTGCTGTTTTGTTCTGGTTTACCAGTTTCAGCACTCCGTTCTGTCCGTGCGGAAATAATTGAAAGGGGCCTCTCGTTGCGTTCGTCCAAACGCTCTCTCGGTTTTTATTGTGGTCGAAAGCCTGGGACAAAGCACAGCCTGGCGAGGTCATAAATACGTCTCGCCGTTCCTGCCTGCTCGCGGAGTCTGGCGTCTGCCCTTCTATTCTAGCTGGAGGTTTGTTGTTTGTTCGGCGTTGTGGGAATACTTCGGGATCTCCCCCTGGCCGCTGCCTTCGTGTTCTTCCCGCTGTCACCTGATTCCACACCGTGACGCTATTCTCCCGCATGTCCGCCTTCCCATGCAAATGGTCGTCTTGTAGGGCCGATCTGGCGCCGTTCCCTTCGTCACGGCTGCGAGGCCCTAAATCTTGATTGATGTCGTTCGCCTGCGAGCTTCGTTAGAGCGTGGTACGGACGAATAAAATATAGGGACGCCGCAGGCGTNGATGTCGTTCGCCTGCGAGCTTCGTTAGAGCGTGGTACGGACGAATAAAATATAGGGACGCCGCAGGCGTCAAAGGCTCAAGCACACATAAGACTGTGGAGTCTAGCTGGTTGCCCAACGAGTCCGCGAAATTTCCATCTCCCAACATATACGCAGTTACCGGGCGATGCCCCCCCCCCTTTCCCCCATATCCTGATTTAAAAAGTGCTTACTTTACGGTGAACATCCTCTACGGACTTGTACTTTTCCCCAATCCTCAGAGGTGAAACCAGTGTTGCCAAATCGTCGGAGTAAAAATTCCCTTCCTCATACAATTGTAAAAAAAAAAAAAAAAAAACTACGAACAATGTAGTTTACTGTTACTTTTTTCTATGCTGATTTACTCTACTGTTTCTCCAAACCTCAAGAGAAATCGCACCTAGTAATCAAATAAAGAATAATGGCAAGAAGACGGGAAATGTTCTCGATAAAAGAATATGTATTGAAAATATAGATACTAATACTATAACTTAAATTCAATTACCTACATTAAAAAAAAAAATTATTATGAAAATTTATACGTAAATTTAAATAAAATATTTTACTTTCGAAAATTCCCGTTTTTACACGTTTCTTCATTTTTTATCTTTCAAGAACTTAAATTTCTCTGAAAACGGGAAATTTACCGTCATCTGACAACACTAGGTGGACAGTAAATACGTATCTTGGAATAAAACAAAAGAGTAGAGAAGGTAGGGGGGAGAGAAATAAGTAGGGCCNGGGGGAGAGAAATAAGTATGTTGTGGTAAGGTTAATTCTACTCAGGTTAGAAACAAAACTAGTTTTGTTATGAGATAGTTTAGCATAGGGAGAATTTCCGCCGCTAGTTAATTGCTAGTGTTCCAAAGAGGTCACTTTTAATTAAAATTTAAGCTACGTGAATAATAACAGAGTTAAGTAGTTATTTTATATTTGATTTATGATTATTGCAATTATTTATATTTTACCGCAGAAAATAGAAAAATCCGGTACACATGCGACACTAGCGCTTACCTAGTGGTGAAGAATGTTAGTTGTCAAACTAAAAGCATTGAAGGGATGGCGGTGGCTGAGCGGTTAGCCTGCTCGCCTCCCACCAAGGCGAACAGGGTTCAATCCCCGGCGTGATCACTCCCGGATCTTCGCATGTGGGAATCGTGCCGGACGATGCCGCTGGTCGGCTCTTTTTTTCTCGGAGATCTCCCGTTTCCCCCGCCCTTTCATTCCGGTGCTGCTCCATACTCACCTCAATCACCCTCATCGGCTCTCAAGATCTCGATGTTAAGAGCCGTCCAAATCTCTTCACTTCTTCACCGAAAGCATTAAGCTCCCCGACCTGAGTTGAGTAAACCCTTAGTTGTTGCTTGGTAGGCGGGCGGGACGGAGACGCGCGCATGCGCGGGAGAGGGAGAGAAATGGCGAGGCTGCGGTTATAATTGCGGCCGGCTGGCGCCAGGTTGCGTCAGTGTCGGAGGGGCGCCTGCGGTTACGTGCGTGCGACGCGGGTCAGCTGTCAGTCGTGCCGCAGCGACCGGCCACACAACACGCACACGTCTGGCCTCGGCACCGCCCCCCCCCTCCAGTATACCCACCTCCAACGTCTTTGGGGCAGGTCTGAGCGCCGAGCACCCGAGAATACAGAGGCGAAGCAGCTGACTCCAGTCGCACACGCCAGCAAGATGGCGTCACTTGTCACCAGCGTAAACGAGCGAGTGAAGACATTTGGGCGGCTCTTAAGGTGGCCACCTGGTGGAAGGAATTTTGCGCGTCTGAGGCCTAAAAACGTGGGAGCGCTAGGGGCGACCGAGACATGCGCATCAACTCTCTCATCGCCTCTACGCGCTAGGCACTGAACCGGCGTGCAGTCTGTCCTGCTGTCGATGACGAGCCTCTATGAGACTTTCAGCGGAGACGCTACCATTTTATGACGTAATAATAATAGTAATACACAAGTTTGATGCACTTCCCTCTGCCTTTTTTAATGTTTTGTACCAGGATGTTCATACCAAAAAATTTCCGTGAAAACACCCGCCTCGGGCAATTTTCACCATCACGAAAACATGCTTTAGAGAGAAATGGAGGAACTGAAAAACGTATACAGACGCGTAACGTTTCTTAAATGCTATTCGTAAGCAGACCTCACTCCGACACGCCAGAAATTTTTTAGTAAAACGTTTTCTGCTGGATCTGTGCACACCATTCGGCGGCCTACCCGGGCGGCCATCTTAACAGCGAGTTCCTCAGAGCCGATGAGGGTGATTGAGATGAGCATGGAGCAGCGCNTGATCCCCGGGAAAACCCACCGACCAGTGGCGCCATCCGGCGTGATTCCCGCATGCAAAATTCCGGGAGCGACGACCACGCCGGGGATTGAACCCAGTTCGCCTTGGTGGGGAGGCGAGCAGTCTGACCGCTCAGCCACCGCGGCCCCTTCAGGTTCGTGCGCGTGCATTGTTGTGACTATTGGATGCAATGGTTACATGGAATTTAATCTATCTGCAAACAGGTGTCCAAGTCAAGTAGTGACCAACAAAACTACATTTACCGCGAGTTATAGCTACGTAGTGAACAGGACTCTTACACTGAATGTTTTGGAATGTCTTAAAGCTGGCTATATAATGGGATGCACCTTTTTTTTTTTTTTTTCGTTCTTGTATTATGTGTGTGTACGTCGGTAACCTACAATTAGGTATTCTTCCAATCGCACGCAGCTTACAGTGAATTGTGTTTATAAATACATGAAGGATAAAAATGGTCGAAGACTACCCCAGAGAAATAATAACAGGACGAAAAGCTGGAACGATGGCGGAACTCAAAGATAAGCTAATAATTGTAAATATGTGATATCAATGACGTACATTGCAAATAACTGGGGACAGATCGGCATTTTGACGATTTTTAGATTAGTCTCCGCTGTCCTGTGTATTTTCTAGTCTCGTCTGTTTGTTCATTGGTGAGGTGGCCACTTGGACCTTAGACCAGGTGGTCATTTGGACCTTAGACCAGGTGGTCATTTGGACCTCAGACCAGGTGGCCATTTGGACCTCAGACTAGGTGGCCATTTGGACCTTAGACCAGGTGGCCATTTGGACCTCAGACCAGGTAGACATTTGGACCTTAGACCAGGTGGCCATTTGGACCTCAGACCAGGTGGCCATTTGGACCTCAGACCGGGTGGCACGGGGTTCGGGCGTTTCCTTGCGGGTCCGTAACTGGCTCAGTGTTCATCCTGGGCGATCTGATAAACCATGGCCCAGTCGTAAACGTAGCATAAATGTGCATGTGTTCGGAGACTAACTTGTTACAAAATGAATTCGCAAATTTTCCAGTCCCCGCGAATAACGAGCTAATTGTTTAAAATTTATATTGAAAAATGACTATTATTTCTGTCTTACTGGTTGTTTCCTGGCACTAGCCAGGAAACAATTTCATATTATTTCCGAGAAAAAAACCGAGAGGATTTTCTTGCAAGTAACGATAACGATCGATCAAAAAACTCCAGACGTAAAGACACCACGGTCTAAATATTTTTTTACACATAATTTTACGTGTCGGCGGAACCGAGTGACGTAATACANAAAAAAAAAAAAATCAGGTATCGGATTCGTCAGAGTCGCCTGCAATTGGCAGGCGGGATCTCGCTGTTTACGAGCGGCCGTGTGGGTCGCTTCGTAACGAGTACCAAAACTATCGCTGTTGTGTGGGGAAAGATAATTTCCATAGACTAAAGACGAGGTAGATCGATCTCGCTGGCTGCGCACAACTAGTCCCCGTGTCCCGACATTGAACTGCTTTTCTGCCAACACGACTAGCGCAAACGGTATGGTTTGTATTTTAAGTTAGAAAACTGATTTGTAAACAAATGTTTGACATGTAAGTATTCTCCCTCTAACCAATTGGTAATGCAGTTGGATTAAATTCAAATTTATAAAAGCATTTTNTATCGCTGTTGTGTGGGGAAAGATAATTTCCATAGACTAAAGACGAGGTAGATCGATCTCGCTGGCTGCGCACAACCAGTCCCCGTGTCCCGACATTGAACTGCTTTTCTGCCAACACGACTAACGCAAACGGTATGGTTTGTATTTTAAGTTAGAAAACTGATTTGTAAACAAATGCTTTGACATGTAAGTATTCTCCCTCTAACCAATTGGTAATGCAGTTGGATTAAATTCAAATTTATAAAAGCATTTTANTTTGACATGTAAGTATTCTCCCTCTAACCAATTGGTAATGCAGTTGGATTAAATTCAAATTTATAAAAGCATTTTATTTATATAATAGTGCTTGTCATTTAAAAATTAAGATATAAACAAACAATTTCATCCCCGTTGACCATGTGACTTTGGCAGTTGTGTTCCTTTGGGATAGGTCAATGTTGGGCAGAAGACGAATAAGCGGTCTACCACATCTTTAGTCTAAGATAATCTCCTCCTCATCGGTCGAAGGTTGTTATAAAACATGCAATACGCATATCAAGATATTCCCATGCGCTCTGCAGGTGTTCATCATATAAACAATCCTGAAGACACAAAAGGGCAATAATCTGATAATGGAAAAAAAAAAAAATCTTGATTCGTGCCACCAGTGCAGTGCACCTTTTTGCCACGTGGCAGCGCTGCGTGTCGATGGCGGCAAGCTCCTTGGCAGAGACAAGGCTGGCGCCACCCTCCTGTAGGCTCGGGTGTCGAGATGTCGAGGTGTCAGGTGTCCGCATGCGGGCCTAACATGCCCCCACCCCCCTTTCCGACCCTCAGCAAGCCACCTAACAGGCCTGGTCCCTCACAAAGTGCCCGCATATAGCAAGCATACACTAAAAACGAGATTTAATCCATTCGCAGTATCTTCACACTTTTTGAATCAAACCAAATCAGAAATAGCACGTATTGTTTGTTTCCTAAATATGTCAAGTATCTCAAGCGTTTTATACCTACATCTAGTAGGTATAAGTATCTTATTATACGTTAAATTGATCTTTTAATAANAAGTATCTCAAGCGTTTTATACCTACATCTAGTAGGTATAAGTATCTTATTATACGTTAAATTGATCTTTTAATAATATTTTAGCTTTAAATTAAAATTGTTCATTTATAATGGACACGAATAACAATAGAGAGAAAATAGGTGTGTTGGGTAATGCTCAGTAAGAAATAGTTCCCATGCAGACTATTAATGAAATGAAAGCGCGAGAATTCTGTGCGTTGTTTCTTTGGCGTAGTTTTTTTAGACTCGGTTAAGATTTGTTTGCACGAGGCGGAAAAATAGCCCGGTAGTTGAAATTGAGCAGGGCATCAGAAACGATGGAGATAACCATAAATGGACTAAAGTCAAAATGTCTATAGAAAGTTTTTAGTTTTGTCAGAAGGTTGAAGATTGCAGAGTGGAAAGAAACCTGCACTCTAAGTCTGAATCAGAGAGAATTTCACTGTTTCGATCAGTTAACAGTACATGACTGACTCAACAGTCACCTCAGTGAATTTAACTGATTAATCAGTAAAAAAATAATAATGCCAGTTTTCCTTCACGTATCGATTCAGTGACATTTTCCACTGAATCATAAGTTATTTTTTTTTACGGTTATTCAGTGTTTTGTTTTTTGACTGATGGATAAGTTAAAAAGCATGTAAAAATGGCCGTCAAACAACGTGTAAAATGGCACCAAAATAACGCGTGTTAAGTAAAAAAAAAAAAAAAAACAGCGCAAAAACGAATCAAACCAACACAAAATACTTTCTAAAATGTGTTTCGTCTTTCAAAACACCATTTTATGAAGTAACGTGAACATTCAGTTTTTCATTCAGTTTTACGTCATTTCGCTTTCATGTTATCCATCACAGCTCTCTGTTTGAAGGTTTAAACTGAATATAACGTCTTGAAGAGAGCGTACTCATATGTACTATTCGTTTAAACAATCATAACAGTACCAATAAAAAAAAAAAACTAAAAGTAAGGACATACAATTTAAGCACACACACGCATTCGACGAGGAAATATAAGATATATGTTTTCCTCTTAGTTTTCAAGTCGATTTGGTAGACGACTTGGTAAGATGTAAGTCTGAAAGCGCCGTGGAAAAAATGTGTGAGTTCTAAACCGATCACCTGCAAACAATTTTTTTACTTCTTAAAGTTACGGTAAATTGCGCAATATAAATAGCAAACTATCGTAAATGTGTTTATTTCTCGTAATTCTTTGGCGAAATTCAAATTTTTTTTNCCAAAATTTTTTTTAAAAATTCTCCACTGCAGTTGGCCGTCACTTATTCAACCAGTGAAATTGTTTCACGTCACTAACTATATCAGTGAAATTTTTTCACTGAAACAATCAGTGGTTTTCCACTGATTCTTAGTGGAGTTTGAGGCGTATGATTCGAGTAGTTGAATTTCACAGCGAATCAGAGGTTTTCCACTGNGTTACGGTAAATTGCGCAATATAAATAGCAAACTATCGTAAATGTGTTTATTTCTCGTAATTCTTTGGCGAAATTCAAATTTTTTTTTTTTAAATTCTCCACTGCAGTTGGCCGTCACTTATTCAACCAGTGAAATTGTTTCACGTCACTAACTATATCAGTGAAATTTTTTCACTGAAACAATCAGTGGTTTTTCACTGATTCTTAGTGGAGTTTGAGGCGTATGATTCGAGTAGTTGAATTTCACAGCGAATCAGAGGTTTTCCACTGATTCTAAATTAGAGTGTGGAATTAAGTAACACTCTCAGAAGTTCTCATTTTAATCGCGAACGAGATAAATTTGTTGAGCACAAGCCGCTTTTATCACATAATCTAGCAAAATGGCGTCCTTGACCTTCAACGTGTAGGAACGCCGTTCGCCAACCAGCGCCCGGCAACTCACTCGCCATTCGGAAGCCAGCCAATAGCGAGTAGTTCACAGTATGTGGTAGCCAATCAGACACAAAGATCCATTCATCAGAGCCTCACACAGCCAATCAGCAAATGGGTACGCCCACATCAAAGGAACCGCCACGCTACTGTTAAAATTTTCCGTGTATTTACGGATTTTTTTACGGAAATGTATAGTAAATATACGGAAACGCAATCCGTAATGACGAAAAAACGGAGTTAAGTCCGTAAATATACAAAATACAGAAAGTTACCTACTGGGAAGCTGATGGAGAGGTTCCCTGAAATTTACGGAAAGTCCGTTTTTGAAAACCAGCGAGACCGTAATATTACGGAGAGTTNTAGGAACGCCGTTCGCCAACCAGCGCCCGGCAACTCACTCGCCATTCGGAAGCCAGCCAATAGCGAGTAGTTCACAATATGTGGTAGCCAATCAGACACAAAGGTCCATTCATCAGAGCCTCACACAGCCAATCAGCAAATGGGTACGCCCACATCAAAGGAACCGCCACGCCACTGTTAAAATTTTCCGTGTATTTACGGATTTTTTTACGGAAATGTATAGTAAATATACGGAAACGCAATCCGTAATGACGAAAAAACGGAGTTAAGTCCGTAAATATACAAAATACAGAAAGTTACCTACTGGGAAGTTGATGGAGAGGTTCCCTGAAATTTACGGAAAGTCCGTTTTTGAAAACCAGCGAGACCGTAATATTACGGAGAGTTTACGGGCACCTCTGGGTAAAATTTTACCAATCCCTTTTCCGTTAAACGAAGGAATTTTTTTAAACTGTTTTCTCGGCCTCAAACGCGGGAAAAAGTTCCTCCGGGTAGGCGAGGGCATTAACTTATTCAGTGGCCACAGCAACAGACATCACGTGACATTCAGCCGGCGCTTACTTATTCAGTGGCCACAGCAACATACATCACATGACATTCAGCCGGCGCCGACGACAGTCTGTCGCATCAAAGCGGCAGCCTACAATACATTGCGCAATGGAAACACACAAATAACGCCGTAACTGAAATGCCAGTAAAATGCCACGCTAATCTGCATAGTTGCTTACGGGAAGTGCCTTCACACTTACTACGGATATGCTTCAAGCGTAAGTTTAAAGATCGTGCACGGCATACTGTATGCAGGATCATGCATGGCATACTGTATGCATGATCGTGCACGGCATACTGCCTACACTATCGTACACGGCATACCGTATACAGGATCGTGCACGGCATACTGTATACAGGGTCGTTCACGGCATACTGTATCCAGGATCGTTCACGGCATACTGTATCCAGGATCGTGCACGGCATACTGCCTACACGATCGTGCACGGCATACTGTAAAAAGGATCGTGCACGGCATACTGTATACAGGATCGTGCACGGCATACTGTATACAGGATCGTGCACGGAATACTGTATACAGGATCGTGCACGGCATACTGTATACAGATAGTGCACGGAATACTGTATACAGGATCGTACACGGTATACTGTATACAGGATCGTGCACAGCATACTGTATCCAGGATCGTGCACGGCATACTGCCTACACGATCGTGCACGGCATACCGTATACAGGATCGTGCACGGCATACTGTATACAGGATCGTGAACGGCATGGAATGTGCCTGGGGTCCGAGGGGATGGGGTGTGAACTGGGTGGGGACGGGGGAGGGGTCCAGGTCCGCTGATCCTCCCCGGTCCGTTTGTCCTGGCCTGGAGTCACGAATCCTCCTCTCCTGCTCTGAGGATTAAGTGGCTCGTTCCGCTAAGAGCCTCTAATCCTCTTGATCGACTGAGGATTTTTCGGCTCTTGCTTCGAGGACCTTCAAATCCGCTTTCCTCATTTTCCCATTTTTTTTAAATATTAGGTAAAAAAAGTAATTTTTGGGCTAAATAATTAATATCAGTAGTGATTTTTTGGAGTCAAACAGGCAATTTTGTCGATAACATGACCGAACCAGGCCACCTGCCGCGCCTATAAAGATGGCGGAAAATTCCTACCTCCTACTCTTGAAATCCTGCGCCAAAACGAAGATAATTATACTACTAGAGACGTACATTGAATTAGTCCGTAGTTTTTTTTAAATTATAATAAACACAACTGGTTACAATGAGAGCCGTATGACAACTGGGGAGGCCGCTTGAGTGGTAACCCATTTCATTTAATTGGTGGAAAGTGATTAGCAAGTTTCGATGCAGGTTCTTACCGGGAGATGCTCTTGTGTCCGGGCAGTGTGTTTTACAAGATACAGCAGTCTGAAAAAAAAAACAGTTTTAACACGTTCAGTCCGTGTGTCCACGGTCGAGGACGTGTTGCACGTGAAGGGCAGTTATGGTCCACACTGTACACGACAAGGAATCTGTAGCCGGTGTTTTGAGCGTCGTCCATGTCCGAAATCTATTTTTTGAAATTTCAGCATCTCTCAATTGCAAATGGTTAATGCTGGCACCAACGAACACGCAGTAAGTTGTTCATTGGTTTGCAAGAAAAAATTAAAAATTGCGACAATTAAGATTGTAATTAATTCGGGACTCAAAGGGTTAACGACGTTGGTCGACTGAAAAATAACATTTAAAACATGCGTAATATCGTGAAAGCACACTTCCGTCCTCGACTTGCGTAAATTTTTATTCGCAGGTAAATAATATTGGTGGCACTTTTTGAAGTTTCGACAAAAAAAAAAAACTCGTATTTGTAAACAAACTGCAACGCAGTTCAAACGCCAGTTAGGCGACCGCCAATCTTCCAAATTCTTCCTTGAGGATAAAACCTTTGTTTGGTTAAGATGCATTAAAAAGAAAAGTTTTTTTACCGTCGGATTTACCAACTGCTTCTTCTTGTTCTTTGACTGAAAACTATACGCAAAAGTTAGTTAAATAACAACACATTTTATTGCCCGCTCCTTTGAGTGTTGTGTTCTTTCTCCATCATCTCTAAATTAAAATACATATTAACAAGAAGTGTAAATATATAAGTGTTTCACGCTCCCTCTCTTCTAGTATTTTCTCAACCTACTAATAAAGATCAAGGTTTCCATCCATCTGTCTCCTCTATCATTTTTTGATAATTATGTTACTGCATGCAACAATTTTTTTAATTATTTCCTGTCGAAAGGGCTTTCACGGCGACAATACCGGTTTTTCCCCTTTCTCTTCTTCGTGTAGTAGTTTAGCTATAAGTACACTTAGGGAGGTTTTCATGGCCAAAATTTGGCCATGACAGCCAAATCCCTCGCTGCCGCGATGCATGTCTCCTTGCACGATTTCCTTTTCTTGTAGGTGTATGGGGCTTAGTCCTGAGACGCAATAAACTCCCGTCCCTACCGCGGGCTCAAACATAACCCTTAGTTTTAAAGAAGTTAGAAAAAAAAANCACGGCATGCTGTATACAGGTCGTGCACGGCATACTGTATACAGAATCTTCAAGCTAAAATAGGTTATAATTTTTTGACACCTTTGGGAAAACTGGAGGTTGCTAACACCTCGTTCAACGCGCTTTTATTAATTTTCTCCTTTAATACTGTGTGCCTGTTCAGAAAGCCACGGCACCGTTACGAGCCTCTACCACAACCTCCAGAAGAACAAACACTGACGTTGCTTTGAATAGGCAGTAAACTTCTGTTAACACGCTTTTCGCGGTATCCGGTAGATANGAAGAACAAACACTGACGTTGCTTTGAATAGGCAGTAAACTTCTGTTAACACGCTTTTCGCGGTATCCGGTAGATAACTACAAATACGACGTCTAATTCCCAAAATTACGTTTTACTGCGAAAGATGATCGAGCAAATAGTAAAAATATATGTTTTTGCGTAACATTGTAATACAAACTCAGAATGTGACGTAACAGGGATGATGTGGGACTTGCATGCAGTGAAACACAATCCACAGTCCACCTCGGTCCCGGCAGAGGAACTCGGGAACAATCAGAACACCGGAAATAAGAACGAGCAGCAGAATCATCGAGGCGGCAGTTAACCTTGACTTCCGCCTCTGACCGTAGAGGTTTACAAGCTTGACGCGACCTTCCACTGTGTCGCCGAGCTTGCCCCCTCGCTAGCAAACTCAATAACGACGCGTCAAGATGTCTGCAAAGGCCGCAGTTGTCTTACTGTCCTCGGCATTCCGACGTCGAACTCACGAGTCTATAAACCATTTCAGATTTCAAATAGTCTTCACGTGAAACATAGAGATGAGTTAGAATATTTGTTAAGAAAACTAAACACTAGTTCTGTCCTTTCCCGGAAATGATCAACTTTAGCATTACCGTAAGGTAATTTCATATTATCTCAGAATGTAAATAGATTTACATCAAAATTATTATAATCGCAGTTTCTTTCACAATTAAAAAAAATAGCGTAAGGTGGATCTGCTCGAACTTGGAAACTAAGAATAAACGTTTTTGTTCATGAATGCAAAGAAAAAGTAAGAAAACAGGAAAATAAAAAATACGTAACTGCTGCGGTAAACTTTTGTGTCTGATTTGGCGTCAGTAAAAAAGTCACTGCAGCTATTTATAGTTGTTACTGAAAAAAAATATACATTTTATGATGCGAAATACTTATGGAAAGAGAGATTAAGATCCTAAAGCCGGATTAATTTTCCGAGATTATTCTTAACGGGAGCTGGATTGCGCTTGTATGTTGCCAACTAATCTTATCCAAGTACTCTGTTAAAATATTCCTCGTGAATTTATGAAAAATACTGCCCGAAAAATTATTCGGTTTTCTTTATAAAATTACGAGGGCTTTATTTACGACAGTAACAGTAATTNAAAAATACTGCCCGAAAAATTATTCGGTTTTCTTTATAAAATTACGAGGGCTTTATTTACGACAGTAACAGTAATTCCATAACTCACGGAAACTGCCGTAAAAAATAAACACTCAGTTCATTTGTGGATTGACATTTATTTTACATAACTTTTTAACATACGATGCGTGTGTTAAAATATTTTACAATTTGCGATATGAAATTGCTGTACTACTGTTTATAAAATAAACAATTAAAAAAATTAAATTAAAATGTTTGTCCCCTGTACAGTTATCGACAAAAAATAAAGAGTTACGGAGCGAAAATTGTGCCCTCTGACCTGGAAATGTTTTCCGCGTTTGAGGCCGAGAAGAAAAGGAGCGTTAACGGGAATCCCTAGTAAACAACGCTGACTACCTCAATGCCACTTCCGGCCGTAAATAAGCATTGAGAGGGCGATGTAAAACAGCATAAACAGGCGTCGACTGTGTTCTGTTCCCTCAGCATTTTAAGCGGTGACTGTACGGTTTTAGTACAGCGATGAGTTCAGAAAAGATGCAGTATTGTCGCTATATTTTGAAACACGGTTTTACAGGAGAATTAATATCGTATACAGAGGGACACGTTTGTCTCATGAAACATTTTCAATCGCATCTGAACCACCTTGGAAAATGTTTCGTCCTCCTATCCTTGCCCGACGTCGCCACGTATTTTACGTTGGGATACGTGAAATATTGAAGCTGCTGCATCTTCCTTATCGACGTTTCACCGTTGCGGGAAGTCGACGGAAGCAGGTGGGCGGTTCGCTACGGCGAAGGCTGGCCCGAAGACGATAACGACTTGTAGTACGGGCCGATTCAACGCGGAAGCTTACGCCCGTATGCGCGTGGCCTCAACCAGGCGACTTGCCTCAACTGACGACTGTTTCTGCTTACTGGGATGGCCGTGGCGCGTGCTGGCGCTGGGGTGCTTATGACGATTGCGATTTTTCATGATTGGGCAGGGTGGGGTTGCGAAGGAGTAGAGGTGAGGGTGGTGGGACGAGTGTGAGGTTAACATATGTTTCTCGATATTTTAGAAATTTTTAGATTTTTATAATAATTGATAGGTTTTCTGAGCGGCGGCGATGGTGGGAAAGGACTTGGGAGGAGGTTGGGAAGGGGGTTGTGGTTTGTTGAGTGTGGAAGGGGGAAGGGGAGGATGAGGAGAATGTGAGGGCGGTAAGGGTGGTTGTGGAATGTGCCTGGGGTCCGAGGGGATGGGGTGTGAACTGGGTGGGGACGGGGGAGGGGTCCAGGTCCGCTGATCCTCCCCGGTCCGTTTGTCCTGGCCTGGAGTCACGAATCCTCCTCTCCTGCTCTGAGGATTAAGTGGCTCGTTCCGCTAAGAGCCTCTAATCCTCTTGATCGACTGAGGATTTTTCGGCTCTTGCTTCGAGGACCTTCAAATCCGCTTTCCTCATTTTCCCATTTTTTTTAAATATTAGGTAAAAAAAGTAATTTTTGGGCTAAATAATTAATATCAGTAGTGATTTTTTGGAGTCAAACAGGCAATTTTGTCGATAACATGACCGAACCAGGCCACCTGCCGCGCCTATAAAGAT
>NQII01000194.1:1166747-1180029 GCA_002778355.1 Clitarchus hookeri | reverse complement strand
TTTTTTTTTTTTTAACAAGGGGTTGCGTGTGTTTGATGCCCTTTGCTGCTGGTTTATTATTGGCTTTGTCACTTTGTCATAACAATTTACGAGTGCGTAAACAGCTCAGATGTATATATGCGTTTGAACTGTATCGTGTCCCAAGACGAAATCGGACGAGTTCTTTCTCCCTCGTACGCCACCCCCTCCGCCAGGACAAACTATTTCAAAGGAGAAGAGAATGTTAAAGCTGTGTTTACAGACCCACTGGTATGTTCAAGTGCTGGTACACATTTCGCTATGGCCGAGCCCAACTAAAAGGTGCGTCAATATGTCATCATTGAAAGTGTTACGTTAATAGATAACAGCTTGTAGGGATTACATGTTCGTAATTTAGATTTTAACACTCCCGTCTTGAACCCCCTTACACCAACTCTCAAGATGTTTGCAAATGTTCAAATATGTCCTACATACTTCTCGATCTTATTTCTTGTGTTGATCGTTATTTTAGGTATGTGTTGGACTTGGCCTAGAAAATATTTTGAAAAAAAAACAAATATATATATATATATATATATATATATATATATAAATGTTCAAATAGTTGCGGTACAGTACCGTTATGGAAGTTGAGATACAATTTAAAGATTATGGTTATGAGACGACTTGGAATGCCACAGTGTCGGGGGAAGGCAGACTTTTACAACCAACTGTTCAAACATCCGTAACAGGTGCATCGTACCGGCTGTGTGTGTGTGTGCGTGTGTGTGACTGAAAGGTTACGCGCCGTATCTCAGAAAGTAAGAGAATGAAAAGTCGGGTTGGTTACGTATCTCTATTGAAATTTCCTATTTGTGTCAGCTGGCCAATGTTAAATTGATGCCGTTCTTCTATGAATAGTCTCATATTATCTCCAAAGCAGTTGTTTTCTAGCATAGTCAGTGTGCTTATTTATCACCGACGTCACAAACACGCGCGTTTCAAGCGAAAGGCTTTTATTGCGACATATAGAACGCATTGAGGCTGTTCACGCATCTTGCTGGCGATTCTTTAGAAACGTTTTTAATCTCCGTTATACACATTTATTTACCATTCGTACTTATTGTTAGATTGCGAGAACAGGTCCACTGCCCCATGCTACCGGCCCACCTAACATAATCATATTTGCAAATTATTTCTTGGCGTTTCTGTTACTTCCCATTGCATACACTATATAACTGAATTCCTCTTTGCGCGTACTTTCAGATGCCTTTGAAATAAATGCATGTCTCCAGGTGAACAATCAAACGTGGTTTAATTATTTCTGTCCATACAAGTGTTACGAATAGTCACTTTGCGACAAATTACTTGCCCCCGTACGTAATTTCATTTAGCGAAAACCGCATTTCGTGATCTGCAACCGTTCCGGAAATTTTGGTGGTGTCTACGTTAGGCGGATCATCCAGTATACAGTATAGTAAAATCATGGTTACTTCCAACTTTTCTGAAGACCTGCTGAAGTTTTACTTTAAGACTATTCTTCCGCAGACAACGCACCACATTTGTGTGTAGCTCAGTTTAATTATATTTTGCATATAAATATTTCTCAATAGGCATTCATTACTAGAGACGTGAAGAATGCGCGGATTCATTTTGGGAAAAGCTAGAATTCAAAACACGTGCGTTTATATAACTTAAGCCGTTGGTTCACACGGTAGGCAGGGCTACCTATTTGTCACGAAAAGATAGATCTCATCTTCTTACGGGCAATATTGCACATTTCCTTTGGCTACTCGCTGCGTGTCTGTGAGAATACATTTCCTACTCAACTGGACCAATCAGAATTAAGTTACGCTGACACTGGACGTCCGTGATTGGCTGGCAGATACTTAAGACGCGTGCGGGTTGAAACCATCCAACAGTGATATTGATTCTGAACTAACGTGTTTTGGAGTACAACTAGCCGCGCAAAGTTTTCGCGAAAAACAGGTGGCTCCACGCATATGAAGAGAGCTGCGAAATTCGCGTTGTTATTTGGGGACACGTTAAACTTGATATATGTGTACCTTTGGTGTACGTTTGTCATTGGACCATACTTAGGGGCAGTGATATTTCGCGAAAAGATTTCGAGACAAGATACAGTCCAAAGCACTGTAGGTTCGTCCANGCAGTGATATTTCGCGAAAAGATTTCGAGACAAGATACAGTCCAAAGCACTGTAGGTTCGTCCAGGTTTTTGATTGACTAAAAAAATCTTCTGGCCCGTGTTAACCGTTTGCGCACGAACCACGAAGGTTCAGTGTCGGAGTTGCTTAGTCCTGAGCGGCTTGGTCAAAGACGGACACGGCACCAGCAGCCAATGGAGGTATAACAACAGCTGAGGTGTGTGTATCATTTTGAAGTCTACGGTGTGCTTCAATTTTTACGCGAAAAGTCACTGGCCCTAACCATACTTCATGTGACACGCCCTGGGTAACCCTGCACCAATAAATGAACACTTCAGAACTGTGTGCCCCAGTCACGTGCAGCTCAGTGACTTCACATCTATGCAGTAGCCGACGGAGAAACAATGCCGGCCAGAGTGTAAACAGCACTGTGAAGTTTAGCCTGATGTCAAATAATAACGCCCATTTTGCAGGTTCTTCTACGCATAGGTAGAGACGCGCAACCTTGCGCGTTATGATCTGAAGACAGACTAGACTTCCAAACACTTATGGTTTTGTATTGCCTTCGTCATTGGATTACAGCCGGGGAGGCTTTGGACCAATAGCTAGGGCCAGTGACTTTTCGCGTAAAAATCGGAGCACACAGAAGACTTAAATACTATATACACACCTCAGCTGTTGTTATACCTCCATTGGCTGCTGGTGCCGTGTCCGTCTTTGACCAAGCCACTCAGGACTAAGTAACTCCGACACTGAACCTTCGTGATTCGTGCGCAAACGGTTAACACGACCCAGAACATTTTTTAGCCAACCAAAGAAGCTGGACGACCTTGCAGTGCTTTGGACTGTATATTGTCCCGAAATATTTTCGCGAAATATCGCTGCCCCTACCAATAGGAAACCGCTAAAGAGAGGCAGGCCCAATCACGTCCANTCGGCGGCTACTGCCCCGACAACTCGTCTCACGGGGTCCGTTCGAGGCTCGCGGGGCGATAAGGACTACACTGTCGCCGCGCGCATCAAGTGTGTCCACGGTGTTACGAAGGAGATCAGGCCTTGGTTGCACGGCCGGCCTGATCACCAGAGACCTGAAAAATTCGCGAGTTCTATTACCCGCAGGCTAGACTCTACAGTCTTTTGTACAAATTTGTCAATATCAACTGCACATTGGTTGTCTGCTGCCTCAGTGGAAGGCTACTATTGGGCCAGCGTTCTCCAGGTGGTGTCAAACATCGTGTGGACCAATGTCTAAAGTTATATAAACACACGTGTTTTGAAATTTATCTTGTCCCAAAATGAATCCGCGAATTCTTCAGGTCTCTACTGATCACACCTTCAAACATTGTACCAGGGCTAGAGCGTGATTGCAGTAACACCTTTTTAAAGGCAATTGCAGAAACCCCCCCTCCCTCCACCGGCCAGTAAACGGAGACGAAAATATTAAACAACGCGCCCGATATAGGCCAGCGTAACACTGGGAGCGGCGTCTTTTGTCATCGGGGCAGCGGACCAAGAAGACGTGGAGATGGGTGTGTCCTGCCGTCGTTAACCGCCTCCTAGAATCAGCCTCCGGCAACATGAAATAGAAAGGAAGGGGGGGGGGGCGTGACTTTCCAATTAGATTTCTATAGTAGTGCCGTAGGGTAATAAAACTTATTACAATTAATTGGCATCTTGGATTTCTATTTAAGCTCCCCCGATCAATAGTCACGTAAATAGTTATTGTATAATCCTCATGTTCAATAAACCCCGATCTTATACTGTCGTGCTCTAAATAATAATGACTCATTATTTAGCTACGCCCACAGACCCTTCCAGGTATGAATTGACTTAAAAGCCAATTTGTAACAATGGCCACTAATAGCTAGGCTCTGAACTGGCGTGCAGCGTTATCTTCGTGATGCGTCTACCTATGGGACTTAAACTCCTTAACTTAGGCACCTATTGTTCGCTCCAGGTGTTGAAAAAATAGATTATATTTGGTCTGATAAGCACTTTACGAATTCCTTGAAATAACTTACATGATAAAACATACGAAAATAATTTCTATTGATTTGTGACATCGCCAGGAACCAATAATACAATTTTGGTGTGATTTTGCAGCAGCCAATAGCATTAGCCAGGACAAAGGTGTTGTTTGTATTGGTGTAGCTTTTGATCTTGTATAGCACCGACCAAGATTTTAACTATTTTGCAACAAGCCATTATGAACGAGTATACTCGGGATTTGATGTTATGGGCTAAGGGGAAAGTATGCTTGCCATATAAAATTTTCGTGTTTTCCTCCATAACTTAATTTTCATAGTTGATATTTAAAACCAACCTAGTCAAGGCATAGGGAACATCTTAACAGTTATTCAGAATTCCAGTTTATTTTTCTTACATGATTAGTTTAATATATGTAACCGTAATCAAATATTGCCTAATTATTTGATCATTTAAAACCAGAATGATAAAAAAAAACAGCTCTAACAAAAACAGCACAAATTAAAAAAAAAATCGTTAAGTAGTCTTTTATGTCATGTCTAACTTTGATTTCTTATGTCCGGTAATACATTTTCAATACGAAGATTTGCAAGAAACATTGAAGATGGAATGGATACAAACAACCCCCTTAAGCGGTGGCCTTACAATTTCATTGGTGGAAATTTCTGCAGCAAAGTTGAACGCAGTGCCCTTGAGTACCTGCGCATGTTTCTGACTTGTTGTAGTGTATATTTTGAGATACGGTGCTTTGAAACAAGCCGTTTTCAGCTATATCGGAGTACTCTGAAATTGCGTTGCGTGCGTGCGTGACGTCTTGAAAGCACTGTACAGCCCCCGTCTGAAGTTCGTGTGTGTTTTTTTTCCCCCAGGCAGATCATTGGACTTACGTTCAATAGTTTAGTAGGGGTAACGTACGACGCGCATCAGAAAACTTCTTATTTGCATTACCAGAGGGCGCTGTGGTCGTTTTCTGCGCGACACGTGTTGAGTTGGGTCGTGGCGGAAGAGAAGGAGAGTTGAACAGAGTAGTCTTTTCCACAACGTACACGTGTTCCTGCCACCGATAAAGTTTTGATCATTGTAACGTGCTTCTCTCGCTTCACAAAATTCCTAAAATTCCGCTTGTACGCCAGTTGTCATGTGTGGTTTCCCTGTTCGAGTTAACTATCATTACTAGAGACCTGAAAAATTCGCGAGTTCAACGACCTGCAGGCTATACTCCATTTTCGTATGCAAAATCATGCAGATATTACTATTCATTGGTTGCTTGTTGTATTAGCGGAAGACGGTGATTCGGTCTGCATTTTACTGTGTATTTATTATTGGCTCAGAGTTGTCCATGAGGTGTTATTTAACGGGTGGACCAATAGCATTAGCAATAAAAACGTACGGGGTTTTGAATTCTAGTTTGTCCCGAAATGAAAACGCGAATTTTTCAGTTCTCTGATCATTACTGATAGTTAGAGGCCCGGAAATATTGCGGATTCATTTATATTGGAACAAGTGTCTATGTGTACATTAACTACATGTTTATAAACACACAAACGTACACATACACAACCTTTTCTTCATCCCTAATACAGCGTATTAAGTAGCCTTGCATCGCGACTTAACAGAGAAGCGCTTTTATTCACTCCAATGTGAACACATATACTTGATACAATTGTGACCTGGTTAATGCAAGGTTATCGTAAAGTGCCTCATATTTACTTACCTTTTTTTTTTTTAATATTTGAGAAGTTGTTTATTTCTGCTTATTTACAAATCGCGGTTAAGTAAATACATGTAAAGCNCGAATACAGCGTATTAAGTAGCCTTGCATCGCGACTTAACAGAGAAGCGCTTTTATTCACTCCAATGTGAACACATATACTTGATACAATTGTGACCTGGTTAATGCAAGGTTATCTTAAAGTGCCTCATATTTACTTACCTTTTTTTTTTTAATATTTGAGAAGTTGTTTATTTCTGCTTATTTACAAATCGCGGTTAAGTAAATACATGTAAAGCAGTTAACGGAAAAATAATAGAAAATTTATATTTTAGAATTTAATTAACTCTTAAATTTTTTTATGAGTAACGAACGTTTCCACTGTAAATTTTTTTGTGTTTGTACAAGAAATTCTTTGGAAACAACTTGTCGAAGATTTTTTTGTAATACTACTATGAAACTAAATTTCAGAAAATCCTAGTGTGCAGTATGTAAAACTAATGTTGAATTTTGACAAATAAGTGTTGTAGACTTCAAGTTTATTATTAACATTGAGCTAAAAAAAAAATTGTACGTTTTCTAAACTGATGTGGTGTAAATATTGTCTATTCGCGGTATCTTCACACATATTGAATTAAACCTTTGAAAAATCACCCTATGTGCGACGTGCTTGGCTGTCTTCTAAATNCCCTATGTGCGACGTGCTTGGCTGTCTTCTAAATATATTAGGTATCACAAGCGTTTTATACTCGTGTTGAAATAAAAGTACTTTTCATTTTTTTATAAAACTAAACTTATACTTCTATTTTATTTATAAAATATAATNTCGTGTTGAAATAAAAGTACTTTTCATTTTTTTATAAAACTAAACTTATACTTCTATTTTATTTATAAAATATAATATTACATTAATAATTAATATGAATAAAGACGGGGAGAAAATAGCTGTGTTGGCAATGCCTAGCACGAAATAGCTCGAATGCAAAATGTTAGTACACAGGGTTGGTGTACGCATGAATGCGGTGCGTGGTACCTCTGGTGTAATTTTACAGAGTCGGTTAACCTTTGTTTGCATGAGGCGGAGGAATATCCTGAAAGTAGGACTTTAGCAGGGTTTCGTAAAAGTTGGAAGCAATCGTGAATGGACTATACACAATATTTCAGCTCGTGTGTATTGGAATTACCTAATTTTTTTTTATATGAGAAAAGTGTTGACTCGTTCTTCACAACACCTTTTCAAGATGTAACTACACATCTATTTTTGCTGCTTGATGATCTTCTAACATAATGTTATAATAAGTTCATAGATCGCTCACGGGTGGCCCAAGTTCTTCCCGGGACTTGTACCTGTAGCACCGTCGTCTTTCCTTAATTATTATGGAAATGTCTCTTTTTTAAGGCAAGATTTCCATAGATTTTCATATGAAAATCTCTTTTTCTAGTTTCCGAATAATTGTTCGAAACAAGTACAGAAATGTTTTACTGTGTATCGCCGCTACTGAGACATGGCGCCTTGCGCGAATATACCACTCCAGCGCTGGAAGGGGGTCGGCTTCGCGGGAGAAGCTCCAGGCTTCCAGGAAGAACATAACATAACTCTGCGGAGAAGCGGAAAGGAAACCTGACACCGCACGGTTGCAAAACACTTTTGATGCACGGCCTTCCCAAATACGTAAACAAGCCGGTCCTCCTCGTCCAGCCCATCATTCGCTCACGCGCCTCGCCGCACCAGATGTTATCGCGGTTCCTCNAAACAAGCCGGTCCTCCTCGTCCAGCCCATCATTCGCTCACGCGCCTCGCCGCACCAGATGTTATCGCGGTTCCTCCTGATCGCCGCTGCTCCTCCGGTCCATCGACATTCGCTTGCTGGAGTAGAACAATCTTCTCCAAGCAACATCGCCCTCCACCGACCACTCGAGCTTGCGATCCAGAGTAATAAGTAGGGACAGTGACATTTCACGAAAAAGATTTCGAGACAAGATACAGTCCAAAGCACTGTAGGGTCGTCCAACTTATTTGATTGGCTAAAAAAATGTTTTGGACCGTGTTAACAGTTTGCGGACGAATCACAAAGGTTCAGTGTCGGAGTTACTTAGTCTNTAACAGTTTGCGGACGAATCACAAAGGTTCAGTGTCGGAGTTACTTAGTCCTGAGTGTCTTGGTCAAAGACGGACACGGCACCAGCAGCCAATGGAGTTATAACAACAGCTGAGGTGTGTATATAGTATTGAAGTCTACTGTGTGCTCAGATTTTTACGCGGAAAGTCACTGGCCCTAGTAATAAGTAAGGACACCCGCATTTCGCGGGAAGATCTTCTCACTGCCAGTTGCGCTTCACAACACGTTAGCTCAGATCCGCCTTCATGATTGGACGATCTAGGTGTTACACGTCTTAGGTGTCTGCCCGGAGAATCACAGACGTACAGTATCGGAGTTACCTCATTCTTATTGACCAGTCAAGTGAGAAAATTGTGCCATAATGTGGCATTCATTTTCTCTCGAACATATTTTGTTCTAATTTGCTTTTCTTAGCGAATTCCTTCCTTTTTGTCAAAGCCCCGTCGTCTTTCCTTAATTATTATGGAAGTATCTCTTTTTTTAAGGCAATTAGTTTCCCTTTTTAATAATTATTATGTCATGATAAAGATTGATTTAACCTTAATTTAAAAGCGTGTTTGAAACTTGTAATTGTAAATGCAATAAGCAGGGCTGCTCGTTTTCTCGTCTCCTTTGGAATTTCGACCCAACCAGAAAAGCTTGGAAAAACAAATAAAAAACCATTTTCATGTTTTAATTTTTTTAAAAATAAAAATATGTCAACACGTTAATCTCAATTATAACAAGTATAAATATTCATGGGTGCACCCACATAACTGTAAATGCATAAGTACTCGTAATACTTATAATTTGTGTTGTTTTTTTGTTTTTGTTTTGCATCCCCCCCCCCCCCATATAGGTGCTTTAAGGGTGCTTCGGTGCCCACATCCGAATATAAAAGAAAATTAAAAAAATAAGGTATGTGCACCTTTTATTTCTGAGTTTAGAAGCTTTTCTTTTAATTATTAAATAATTAAATGAAGATAAAGTAAATTACCATAGTAACTTCTTATGAACTGGTACAAAGTTTAATATTTGATAATAGTGTTTCTCTTTTGCATTGTGCATACATGTGCTTAAAGCCTGCTTTTCTATCATTAAGGTTTTCCCATGATGTAAAAGGCAAGACCTTGGTAGGGCTCGGCCTTGTGTTTCAATCATTATTTAGCATAAAGGACTGCGCTTATGGTGGATTTCGTTCCTAGTTCCCGTCTGGGGTACCTTGGTGCTCGGGTTGGGAGCCGTTTGGGTAGGCAATCCTCTTTCTGGGAATTTCTCTACCTGTTGGTTCCAATCCTGAGAGCCAAGGGGTGGCTCAAAGTGCCTTCTCACAAAGACACGCCGCCAACAAGCAAAGGAAATCTTCCAGCACGCCCGTATGGTAGAGACCTGAAAAATTCGCGAGTTCAATGACCTGCAGGCTAGACTCCACAGTATTATGTACATATATGCCGATATCTACTGCACATTGGTTGTCTGCTTTCACATAGGAAGGCGACGATTAGGCCAGCGTTATCCAGGAGGTGTCAAACACCGCGTAGACCAATGGCTGAAGTTATATAAACGCACGTGTTTTGAATTCTAGCTTGTCCCAAAATTAATCCGCGAATTCTTCAGGTGTCTACCGTAGGGTATTGAAATACAGCATGCGCGGATATCTTTCCGCAAAATTCGGGTGTCTCTAGTAATAATCAGCAAAACCACTGGGCGCTACGAGTAGAACGTGAGAGCAACGCAGAGTGGCCTTTAATACAGTTCTCTTCTCGACCACAACACGCAGAGTTCATTAATAGGCCGACCTATTCTTCGCGAAAAGACTCACGTGAAGGCTGGACTCTTAACGTCATACTCTAACACATACGTTGCGGTTCTCCTTTGGCCATTGGACATGTGTGTTTGTCGGGAGACAGTTAACTTACCTGACTGGGCCAACCAGAATCAGGCGACTCCGACACCGGAGTGTCTGTGGTTCGCGGGCGGACAACGCCTGCAATGCATAAACATAATCCAATCGCGAGGGTGGGTTTGAGCTCTAGTGTTTTGGAGTACGAGTGGTCCTGAAATCTCTTCGCGAGAAACAGGTGGCCTTATTCATTACCGCTTTCTGGTGCCGCAATTAAGAAAATTTTTTTTCAATGCGAGCTGTATTTAATTTGGCTAAGAACTTGTTTCTTTATTACAACCAAGAAGCTGTATGTGTTGTGTTAAGTGATTAGTGATTATGAATCAATGGTAACGTAGAGCNCTTCTTTATTACAACCAAGAAGCTGTATGTGTTGTGTTAAGTGATTAGTGATTATGAATCAATGGTAACGTAGAGCAGTAGCGCGGTTTACGAATCGGTTACTCCCAGGGTAAATCACTGGGCACTGAGCTTCGTAGAGTACAGTGCCGGTCAAATATTACGTTGCTGCGCAACCCGTAGAAAGTTCACTACAGTGAGCATGAAAGGTTTAAAAAGTAGTACACTCACTACCAAAATTGTCAGAAAAGTACAAGTTTTATAGCGTACGATAAAATAAAGCATAAAGGCTAAAAAATGTTTTGCTATAACTTACTTATTTAAATGTTAAAAAAGAAATCAAATTTTAAGAGTTTCATTTTATAATAGAAATTTAAGTGTATTCTTNCTTACTTATTTAAATGTTAAAAAAGAAATCAAATTTTAAGAGTTTCATTTTATAATAGAAATTTAAGTGTATTCTTCATGTTTCAGAAAGCAAATTTTTGCATACAACCTTTACGAAGCAAGACCATCGTAATAATTACTTTTCTTGCATGTTTCCCATTTCTGTGATTATCTCATTGTGTCTTCTTGCCGCAAAGGAAACTTCTTCAAGTAAAAGGATCTTCTATGCTCACAGCGTTGAGGGGGGATCAAATAAGAAGTCCTATGTGAAACTGCAACTTTACTTAAACTTTGGTTAAGGTATGTTAATGATTTATTTATCTCTCGCGACTTGGCCTGGGCAAGCAAGATATCATACTGNTTAAACTTTGGTTAAGGTATGTTAATGATTTATTTATCTCTCGCGACTTGGCCTGGGCAAGCAAGATATCATACTGACATTCACATTCCTCCAGTATCCATCATACAGTTAACTCCAATTGAAATTCCCTTGATGTCCTACAATTCGATAACAAAGGCGAGCAGTTAAACGGCACAACGGCATCCCTCAAAACTCGCATAGAATAAGAGCTAGGAATATTTCGCGCCATGACTGAGAAAACTGTAAACATACATCCTGCTCGAAATTAAATACAAAATAATTTGAATAAAGAGGATATAACTAATGAACATATTAATATTAATTACACCTTATAACGTTTATAACTGGCGTCCTTGCAGTAGACCAAGAAAAAACTAAACAAAATCTAGTCGTAAAACTACCCGAGATTCAAACTTGGAACCCTGATATGTCAACCGTTCACACCTTGAATCGACTACGTATAAAATAACCAGCTTTCAAACAAAATAAAAAAAACTGTGCCCAAAGAGTTGTTGAGTTGAGAGATTTGGGCGGCTCTTAACAACGAGGTCTCGAGAGCCGATGAGGGAGAAATGAGGTGAGAATGGAGCAGCGCCGGAATGCAAGGGGCGGGTAGAACGGGAGATCCCAGAGAAAACCCCGCCAACCAGCGGCATAGTCCGGCACGATTCCCATTTGCGAAAATCCGNATGTTGCCACTTTTCAACACCCGTAAAAAAAAATACGATACCAAATCGACGGGAACTTGAAGCCTCGGCTAACAAACGTTAGATTAGTTACTCTGGGGCGTTAACAAAGGAATATAAACATCTGCAGAGGAAAAATAATATAATCTGCTTCATCTTGTTTGCTTCCAATAAGGATGTCTTCGAACAACAGGTCAAGAAATCGGACTACCAGCTTTTTGTCCTATGCTGTTCATGGTAAACGGAGCATTTTTGAAAGTCCTGCTTAAGATCTACTCGTACCCACATTGTGTATTCTTCCACCATGTGTAAAATAAACAATGCCACGAGACTCATCACTTTCTTCATACGTTGGGCAAGTGAAATTGTGAAATTATTAGTAAAGTAAATATTTATCTTACATGCATTAAAACATTAGAAAGGAAAATAAATAATTTCAGTATCAGCAAATTTTTACCCCTTGTACATTTAATTCAACGTTAACCCCTCAAAGTACAAAATAATTTTTTCGTTTCAGTTGCAAAATAAGAGATCTTTGGCGGGAAAAGTACCTACGAATTTCTCGTATCAACTGACACTTTAGAACCTATGGAAAGGGTTTCAGTGGACCCACAGAACAAGAAGGAACCAATCATAAAACAGTTGGGAGTGTCAGNGAACAAGAAGGAACCAATCATAAAACAGTTGGGAGTGTCAGCAGCAACCAATAGCATTGCTCAGACAAAAGCGTTGTCTGTATTGGTGTTCCGGTTCTGTACTTGTACAGCACCGACTATGATTTCACCAGCTCTGCAACATGCCNCGGGAAAAGTACCTACGAATTTCTCGTATCAACTGACACTTTAGAACCTATGGAAAGGGTTTCAGTGGACCCACAGCACAAGAAGCAACCAATCATAAAACAGTTGGGAGTGTCAGCAGCAACCAATAGCATTGCTCAGACAAAGGCGTTGTCTGTATTGGTGTTCCGGTTCTGTACTTGTACAGCACCGACTATGATTTCACCAGCTCTGCAACATGCCNGGCGTTGTCTGTATTGGTGTTCCGGTTCTGTACTTGTACAGCACCGACTATGATTTCACCAGCTCTGCAACATGCCAGACGTGAGCGAGTCTACTCGGGATAATGCGTTCAGGGGTTAAAGATATGTAAACTACCTTTCCGTCCGTCGTTACCAACCTCACTGGCCGCTTGCTGGTTGGCGTGCTCGTTAAAATACGTGCAGGTAGGGGCAGTGACATTTTTCAAAGGTTGATTCCAAAAGTGCCCAATTAACACCGAACGGTCTATAAAAAGGAAGCGAGGCTGCCAAGAAAAATCCACGGCTCGCGTGTTTCTGAGTCCTGTTCCCCCTCCTCCCCCCCCATCCTAAACCCAACTTACAAGTGTCTTCAGCAGTCCGGCAACTTTTTTTTTTTTATCTGATCCGTATTCTTGTTCGGCTCCGTACAAATCATTCTAATTTATTGGGACGAGTTATGGTGTTCCGACTAGTGTATATTTGCTTGGTGGTCCGTGGTGGAAACACGAATCTCACAATTCATGTCTTGTTCTCTTGTTTATCGTATCCACACACACGAGGGTTCTTCTTCTTTTTTTTTTTATTGCGGACGGAATTCAGGTTATTCGCAGATCTTATTGTCTCTGTTAATGTGACAGGCCACGAAAGGTTTTATCCCCCCCCCCC
>NQII01000194.1:1140798-1166680 GCA_002778355.1 Clitarchus hookeri | reverse complement strand
TGATTAAACCGTTCTGAAAACCTTGCGGAATGTTGTTTGGTCCAATGCGTATTCAGTAACTGTCCTGGATCTTAATGATCATGCATCGAACTAGCAACACAATGGAATTTTCAGGAACACGTTTATAATGTATACAAGTAAATACAGCTTAATACCCACCAAATTAAACACCGGACTTTAAATAATACGGCGAAGACACGGTGCACATGCTGTGATGCATATAATATATCTGCGAGGACAGTTCAAACTGATTTAAAATTCTATCAACAGACAACGGTATTTGACGTATATTTGTCGGGGTCATTTTGTTTCGTGCTCAAAAAACATCCCGTTTCGAGCATTTTTCTTGAGCCGTGCTGCAATTGTATAACGAAAGAAATAATTCCACAGCAGCTCCCAGCATTTATTAAATTATTGCGTTTAAATGTTATAAAAAGTGAAAAATGTTTCGTACCACTGCTATTTATTAATTTTTTCCCCTCAGTCCGACATTTAAAAATGTGTGGACTGTTATAAACGGGTTTTAATGTGCACTTATGTAATACGCACTGATTAGATACGACCAAGTTTCATAATTCGCTGCATATGTTCGTCTACGTCTGGCAGTCAGCGTTTCCGTTAAAGTANGCTGTGATGCATATAATATATCTGCGAGGACAGTTCAAACTGATTTAAAATTCTATCAACAGACAACGGTATTTGATGTATATTTGTCGGGGTCATTTTGTTTTGTGCTCAAAAAACATCCCGTTTCGAGCATTTTTCTTGAGCCGTGCTGCAATTGTATAACGAAAGAAATAATTCCACAGCAACTCCCAACATTTATTAAATTATTGCCTTTAAATGTTATAAAAAGTGAAAAATGTTTCGTACCACTGCTATTTATTAATTTTTTCCCCTCAGTCCGACATTTAAAAGTGTGTGGACTGTTACAAACGGGTTTAATGTGCATTTATGTAATACGTACTAATTAGATACGACCAAGTTTCATAATTCGCTGCATATGTTCGTCTACGTCTGGCAGTCAGCGTTTCCGTTAAAATANAATTAGATACGACCAAGTTTCATAATTCGCTGCATATGTTCGTCTACGTCTGGCAGTCAGCGTTTCCGTTAAAATACATATGGCTGCTGACGCAGGTGTTTCTTTTATGAAGGCTGATTTAAACCGTGTTCAGTTTAGTAAATGCCGCCTTCACTCGGAATAACAGACTGTATTCTGGCCACAAGTAAAGTTGCTTCTGCTGTGTTTACTGCGAGTTGTGTGGTTGTCCTTGCCCTCTCTTTTGTTGTCCAATCAAGGCCACGGAAAATGCCCGAACAAAATTTAAGGTGACAGTGTGTACTTTCTCAAAGGTCTCTACGTCATGTGCTCCTGACACACGCAGATTAACACAGGCTCTGTTCGAATTGACTTTTTAGTATCTTAGTATTTTTGTATTTACTAGCGTTCAATTCGGACGCCGTCGGTTGTCACTTGTTCAGCGATGGTTGAAATTTGTTGATGTAGCATTTTAGTAGATTTCGTTACACACTAAAAACTAAATACTAAAATACCAAATACGTCACAATATTAGACGGCTAATTCGGGTCACGTGACCTTTTTAGTAAACTTAAGGTGCCAATCCGAACACGGCCATAGTTCTAATTCCGGAAGTTGTGCCGTCGAACGGCGAACGGCAGATGTACAGTCACGGTAAGTAAAATCGTTGCGAATGCTATTGAAAAACTAAACATACACCGTAAAAAATGATTTTTTTTGTTATTTTTTAGAAACCTTGTATTTAGGATTAAAAAGAGTTATCTAGCAAAAAAACGCAAAAGCAACTGAATAGACTTCCAAATATGCATTTGTGGTATGACAAATTATCGGCTTGTATTTAAACATACATTATTGAGTAATGTAAATAATTATTTTACTGTCCCTTCGGAAACGACGATTGAAATGAAAAATATCTTCTGAATTAGATTTACGGAAGAAAAAACTCTTTTCAGGGGGGAAAATCATTACGTTATTTTCGGCCGGTTACAACAATTACTAAGCGAAGGGAGAATATACAATCATAGCCGCTTGATAACTTGCCGTTTCTTCAGCCAGATTGGAAAAAAAAGTGGACCAACTAATTTAACAGATGAAGAGGAGAGTTGAAGACATTGAACTACACCAGCAATCACTAGGGTTTATAAAGCGACATTGTAAAAACCACCCCAGTGTTTGCCTAATTCCTGAAGTGGCTGTAGCCATAAAAAATATTATAGTGTTATCAGTGTCATTTTGTGTTTAAAACACGTATTTACTTCGTATAAAAGATGATTGTAAAAGTACAAATTTTTCGTATAATTTGTGTTTGGACAACAAAAAAAAAAAACCAGCAATATTGTAGTTTTCATATACAATTATTAAAAAACTGAATTAGAAAAAGTGTATACTGGAAGTAACATTACAAATGCCGTCTACAAGTTGAGCACTGAATAGTTACAATAATGCCGTAAACTACAAACTTCGACAGAATAACAGATACGCCAAGTAAAGCTGTGCAATATATCATTACACACGAGTAAATTAATCTCCGTAATTTTTATACTTTTGGCTGAACCAATTTAAATTTATAGGCTACTGGTGTTGCGGCAAATTGATTATGTAAAACACAGGCAAATCCGACAGACGAGAGCGNGCCTAATTCCTGAAGTGGCTGTAGCCATAAAAAATATTATAGTGTTATCAGTGTCATTTTGTGTTTAAAACACGTAGTTACTTCGTATAAAAGATGATTGTAAAAGTACAAATTTTTCGTATAATTTGTGTTTGGACAACAAAAAAAAAAAANTTTACTTCGTATAAAAGATGATTGTAAAAGTACAAATTTTTCGTATAATTTGTGTTTGGACAACAAAAAAAAAAAAAAAAAAACCCAGCAATATTGTAGTTTTCATATACAATTATTAAAAAACTGAATTAGAAAAAGTGTATACTGGAAGTAACATTACAAATGCCGTCTACAAGTTGAGCACTGAATAGTTACAATAATGCCGTAAACTACAAACTTCGACAGAATAACAGAGACGCCAAGTAAAGCTGTGCAATATATCAATACACACGAGTAAATTAATCTCCGTAATTTTTATACTTTTGGCTGAACCGATTTAAATTTATAGGCTACTGGTGTTGCGGCAAATTGATTATGTAAAACACAGGCAAATCCGACAGACGAGAGCGNGATTTAAATTTATAGGCTACTGGTGTTGCGGCAAATTGATTATGTAAAACACAGGCAAATCCGACAGACGAGAGCGTTTTTATACGGGAAACAACGGCAGCGACATCGTAAGTTATCTCGCCGACGTGAGGTGGAACAACCCGTGAAGGCTTGCTTCGAACATATTTACAAATTCTCACTTCTGTTACATGCGCCTAAGTCAGTTATGCATCTTTAACTAAGTAACGGAGTCGTCCCGATCCGTTTTGATATAGTGGGTTGCCAAAACGGGACACGGGTACAAGTTCCTATGCAAAGCAAGTTCGTTTGGGTCGCTGTTAATTGAACATATTTTTGGATATTATAGTAATCAGGAACCCTAAAATAACACGGAACACTTCTATTGTAATCACGCTTTGCTGAGCATAGCTGCTTTCGGATATTTCTTACCACTGTTGTAAAACTTACGATTCTATTGCGTCAGAAATAATCACGAAGTATTTCACCACACTTGTAAATTATTGCTAATAAACGTTGCGGAAAGGTTTTCTGGAATTTCTCTCCCCCCCGTGACTACTTAATAAAAACCCGCGTGATGTAATGAAAGTGCTAAGCGTGTATTTATGTCTCGAACCCGGTCACGGAGTTGTCGGTTACGTCGTGAACGTAAATAACGTATAGTCCGTTCACGGTTACTTCACGATATCTACAGCACTGCTGAAGTTCTAATTTCAGAATATTCCTCNAATAACGTATAGTCCGTTCACGGTTACTTCACGATATCTACAGCACTGCTGAAGTTCTAATTTCAGAATATTCCTCCGCTTCATGCCAACACAGCTTAACTAAGTCTAGCAAATTGCAACAAAGGGACAACGCGCCGTATTTGTGCGCACTCAGTTTAATAACACTTTGCTTGAGAATTATTTCTAACTAGGCANCCCCTATAGTAGTTTTGTATGTATCTGATGCGTGCATTTTGAGCTACAGCGCCTTGGAAAGGCCGTTTTTTAGAGGCTTTGGAGTACTCCGAATTGATGTTTCTAACGTACGTGATATTTTTAAAGTACTTAACAGCTCTCGTCTGAAGTGTGTGTTCTTTTCGTAGATCAGCACGTTAATAGCCCGCTTAATAGTTCCGTTGAAAAACGTGTATTTGGAAGACTCTGCAACGCAGTTCAAGCGCCAGGTAGACGGGCGCCTTAAAGCGGATATGCCACGGTGGAAGATTTCTTGGACGATTACATGCAAGCCCGCATGGCCGCTTGTATGGATGGTTCTATGTAAGATCTGGCCCGACTGCCGGCCGTTTTCATGGACGTTTTTGTGATTGGCGTTGTGCAATGTTCGATGGAAGGTTTCATTACAAGGTTGAAATTTTAGCCAATCAGAGAGAGGGCGGTGGAGTCATTTTATTTATTTTATTTTGAGAAAGAACATAAGACCAATAAACACGAATAAATAGTAAATAAGACACCCGGAAATGTCTACTGATCCTACTGTGTGAAAATTAAGGAAAACGTTGGTTTTTATTTAACATAAAAGTAGCAGCTATAAAAACAAAACTCTGCGCGTGAACACATGACGCTGAAGTCGTGAGTGAAGGCTGTTGCTGAACCACAGTTGCAGAAGTGAACCATAAAAAATGCACTCGTCTTTACTTGCACGGCAACAAGTATCGTTGGAAAGGTTATTCTAAAGCACTCTCTATAACAGCTTGCATGCAGTCTCGTGGAAGCTTCCGCCAGAGCCTGTGGGGGAAATTTTATAGTGACATACGGGCTTAAGCAGGTTTCACACGACGCAAAATGTGTTTCGAGCAAAATTTCGTACGAGAATGCCAACTAACTTTCGTTCGAAACGAGTTTACTGGCAGCTAAATAAGATAAGTACTGCCTCGCATCAAATTAGTCGATAGCCCTGGTAAGTACTAAACAGCCATTATGTTATAATACAAAGTATGAAGGTGCTTACTCCAACATGGTATTTGCATCAAGCTATGCCACCAAAAAAAAAAAAATGTTTTTATTTAATTCTCAGCACAGTCTAAACTGCAATCCATTTTTTAAAAAGTTATTTTCCAGTTATGTTTTCTTTCCCTGTATTCCTCTTCGTACACCTCAGATTATGATTTTATATTACCCCTATGGCTGATGTACAACAGGTCACGTGACCTGTTTGATCACAACTTGCATCGTCTTGCAAGGAAAAAATAGGACANATATGGCTGATGTACAACAGGTCACGTGACCTGTTTGATCACAACTTGCATCGTCTTGCAAGGAAAAAATAGGACATGTTCTATCTGCTCATTTTGTGCAAGATGTGCCTTGCACGCGATCTTCTGCAAGGTCAGCATCTCGCGCAAGTTTTGCACTCGCCTTGCGTCGTGTGGAACGTAGGAACATAACGTGACTTCTTATGCGAGAGTAACTAGGGCTTCAAAAGTGCTCACTTTGCAGTGAACAGCCTATATCACTGTTGAGTGTGTGACTTTGACAGCTGTATTGTGCGATAGGCGAGTTAATGTTGAGGACATGCTCATAAGGCCGAAAATCGGTTTGCGTTATCTTTAGTCTATGATCTCAATGGGCGGCAGCCACGGAATCTCTTCCATAGAGTCGGCGCAGTACTGCCAATCCACAAACTCTCGGAACGGCGCTCGTCCACCGGAACTTGCAGATATAAACCACGAGGTGACCGCACAACCGACCTCCGTGTCCCAGCATTGAACTGCTTTCCTGCAAACACGTCTTGCGGAAAACGGCACGGTTTGGATTTTAGGTTGGAAAACTGATTTGTAAACAAGTGCTTAGAGATATTTTCATACTTCCTCTGCCCAATTTGTAGTGCAGTTTGATTAAATATAAATCGAAAAAAAAGTATTTTATTAATATAATAGTGCTTGTTATCTAAAAATTAAGATATAAACAAACACGTTCATCACTGTTGAGCATGTGACTTTGACAGTTGTTTTCCTTTGTGGTAGGTCAATGTTGGGTACGTGCGGAGAATACGAATGAGCGATCTACCTCATCTTTATTTAGTCTATGGTGTAAACAGGGAATGTGCATGAGCGCCATCTTGGTCTGGCACAGTGTGCACATAATTAGCGATAGCTTAGTGTAGCGTGCTGCAGAATATTAAAATATGACATTCGAAGTACTAGTTTGCTGCGAAGTACAAGATCGGTGAATGAATCTTGCCGGGTGGCAGAACTCAAACCATCACAGTAACAACTATCGCCACTAAAAACCTTTCAAGCATTAGAAATATTTGAAACGGTGGTACGGTGATTTTTTTCCATTAGCAAACGTATCTTTTCTACACACTCTGTGATACAGACAATGCGCANACGGTGGTACGGTGATTTTTTTCCATTAGCAAACGTATCTTTTCTACACACTCTGTGATACAGACAATGCGCATTTTAAAATATCTTTAACACCGAGTTCTTATTTTTATGAGCCACTAAACCTGAAATTATGTTTCCTAAAAATATTTACAGTTGGAAATATATTTATTTGCAATACTTCACGGCAATAAAGAGAGGAATGTTTATTATTATTACTTATTGTTGTTCAGTAACGACTATTAATACCTTACGGATAAGAAGAAAAAGGGGGGAAGGCGTTTACTTGCTATCTCCAACTAACTCTTGCCTAAAATTGGCACATACGAAATCACAATATGTACCTTAAAACAGCTGCCTATTTGTCGCTTGAACAGAGTTCCAGCGTGTTTGAAATTCAGTCAATTTTTACGCAAATGACACACGAGCCCTCGATACTTTACCTGCGAAGGAAAAACATGCCCCTGACGTCAATGGCATTGAACTTTCAAGAGACCACGTGCGTTGCGAATGCAATTTTGGAACCGTCCAACGCCGTTACAGACGGCTTTTCAGGCTTTCAAACCACCACAGATGTAAGTACTGAATTTTACTGCATATTTTCCACCAATTAAACGGTATGGTTCCGCTTGAAGTCCGACAAGCACACGAAACACGACGAAAACACTGCACGCCAGTTCAGAGCCGTAGCGGCGATGACACACTTGATGCGCGTGGCAGTCTCGCCCTTATCGCTCCCGCGCTTCTCAGCCTGAGAAGTGGAAATAGTTCCAGTTAGGCGGCTAGGTCGGAAGTGTCCCCACAAAACTGAGTTAACTTTGCAGCAGAATTTGCAGAAATATATTACGCCATCGAAACGCCCTCCAAATTCGTTCAGTCGCGCAGAGAAAAACAATCTTTATGAACCATTCAAGGGGCACCACAAAAAAATAGTACAAGGATTAGGGTGGCAGGGAGAGAGAGGCTGATGTGAGAATAACGTGTCTCAAAACATTTTACTTACTAAGTTCTGCAATCAGTCAGCAGCCTGGCTGTGAGCGCAGTGAAATTTAATAGTCAGTTTTGTAACCATACCTTTCGTAATCATAATTTAATGTTTGTAACGGTACTTTTTTTTACTATACCTTTACAGAATTTTTGGTGGTACGTGGTTTGCAATCCAGATATTGAAAACTACTTATACTTAACTTACGCTTAAATTAAAATTATGCCAAATGAAATGGTCTACGAAATACTGCCACCTGAAAATTCTCATATAATTATTCACCTGGGTGAACAAAGCCACAGGTGAATATTTTTGTGTTAAAAAATTTTGTATGCCACCGTTTTCTTGTTCAGTGATAACGCAACTGATCAAGAAATGAATAATAAAGCGTGCTCGAGAGATCATTGTATTGCGTTAAAGTTATTTTGAATATCGCGGATGATGCGGCTTCTTGGGGACAGCCGCTGTGAGGGGACAATGTCAGTTAGGCGTTGAGAAGCTCTCTCAGAGAGAACAGATTACAGCTTGTATTCGCAGGAATGTTTCAAGCGTCTGTACCGTTATGGTTGTGTGAAATCAGCCCAACCACCGCCAGCACGACCTTGCAGACATTTAATGGAAAAAATTAGCGGACCACAGTTCTTTTATAATTTTTAAAATTTAGATACATTTTAAAATGCTAGCAACGGATTCGGGCTAAAGGCATGTGTTAACGAAAAACACCACAATTTGGCTGACGTGGACGTGGAAACCTCTACAATGCTATCCACTTCGAACTCACGACCTTCAGAACACAGGTCACGTAGGCTACAGTACGATGAATTACTCGGATGTATCAAAACTTCTAACAATTTTTTCTTTAATACGGCACTAAAAATAAAGAACAATTTTTTTTAGGCGAGGTAGATAAAAAATCACACTCTGCTAAAGCTGTTCGTGGTTTTCTTTATTTGTTCCTAATTTACTGCCAATTAAATCGTTAGCCAGTATTCAGCCGGAAGTTGTTGCTTCCGTTAAAAAAACCTTCTGTAAATCTTAAAAATTGAAAACTATGGTTAAATAATTTTCCTCTTTTAATATGTGCATGGTCGTTCTGAGAAGGGAGATGCTTATATGACACAAGGAAAACGTAAATTACACTTAAAAAAATCTTTAAGTGAAAACGTGCTGCGATCAGTTTCTTGACAGAGCTCCTGAACGCTCTACTGATACTGTACCGCATAGCAGCTCACCGCGAAGCCCCATCATCAGAAACATGAAAAATTCGCGATTTCATTTCGGGACAAGCTAGAATTCAAAACCCCTGTACGTTTGTATTGCTAATGCTATTGGTCTACCCGTTTAATTACACCTCCTGGACAGCTCTGAGCCTATAATAAATACACAGTAAAATGCAGATCGAATCACCGTCTTCCGCTAATACAACAAGCAACCACAGGTAGTTTAAAACATTCGTAAGCCTCTGGCTTATGAATGACTGACGATGACAACACGAAGCACGCATCACGTTGTTGTTCACTGTTCGCTAGAAGCACGCTCGATACAAGTACAGTACAAACCAAAATGTAACTCAAAAATGCATTCGTTACTGAACGGCAGCGCTTTTCAACCGCCAGTACTCGAAGCTGTGCGCAATCCGCGAAATTATTTTACCGGTCCGCGGCGGAAAACAGTAACCTTCAGAAGCTCCTACATTAGAAATTATATATATATATATATACACTTGCGTATATAAACGAGAAATCCCCCCCACTCACCTACATTTTCCCCAATTCTAACACTGTTGCTCACTTACGTGAGTGAACGATGTGTGTCTGCCGGTTCCATTTATACGAGAAAGAAACACGCATGAAGGTGTCTGTCCCTTGGAGGAGCGTCACAATTAAGGTTCTCCCCAGCAACTGATCTCGGAGTCAAGTGGAGAGGTGTTGGCGAAGGATGCAGGCTCGGGGCTACTGTAGCTAGCGTGAGATAGTCGCGGGGCGCTGGGTGCAGGATGACGTCACNTGAACTGCTTTCCTGCAAACACGTCTTGCGGAAAACGGCACGGTTTGGATTTTAGGTTGGAAAACTGATTTGTAAACAAGTGCTTAGAGATATTTTCATACTTCCTCTGCCCAATTTGTAGTGCAGTTTGATTAAATATAAATCGAAAAAAAAGTATTTTATTAATATAATAGTGCTTGTTATCTAAAAATTAAGATATAAACAAACACGTTCATCACTGTTGAGCATGTGACTTTGACAGTTGTTTTCCTTTGGGGTAGGTCAATGTTGGGTACGTGCGGAGAATACGAATGAGCGATCTACCTCATCTTTAGTCTATGGTGTAAACAGGGAATGTGCATGAGCGCCATTTTGGTCTGGCACAGTGTGCACATAATTAGCGATAGTTCGTGTAGCGTGCTGCAGAATATTAAAGTAGGACATTCAAAGTACTAGATGCTGCGAAGTACAAGATCGGTGAATGAATCTTGCCGGGTGGCGGGACTCAAACCATCACACTAACAACTATTGCCACTAAAAGCCTTTCAAGCATTAGAAATATTTTAAACGGTGGTACGGTGATTTTTTTCCATTAGCAAACGTATCTTTTCTACACACTCTGTGATACAGACAATGCGCATTTAAAAATATCTTTAACACCCAGTTCTTATTTTTATGAGCCACTAAACCTGAAATTATGTTTCCTAAAAATATTCACAGTTGGAAATATATTTATTTGCAATACTTCACGGCAATAAAGAGAGGAATGTTTATTATTATTACTTATTGTTNCACAGTTGGAAATATATTTATTTGCAATACTTCACGGCAATAAAGAGAGGAATGTTTATTATTATTACTTATTGTTGTTCAGTAACGACTATTAATACCTTACGGATAAGAAGAAAAAGGGGGGAAGGCGTTTACTTGCTATCTCCAACTAACTCTTGCCTAAAATTGGCACATACGAAATCACAATATGTACCTTAAAACAGCTGCCTATTTGTCGCTTGAACAGAGTTCCAGCGTGTTTGAAATTCAGTCAATTTTTACGCAAATGACACACGAGCCCTCGATACTTTACCTGCGAAGGAAAAACATGCCCCTGACGTCAATGGCATTGAACTTTCAAGAGACCACGTGCGTTGCGAATGCAATTTTGGAACCGTCCAACGCCGTTACAGACGGCTTTTCAGGCTTTCAAACCACCACAGATGTAAGTACTGAATTTTACTGCATATTTTCCACCAATTAAACGGTATGGTTCCGCTTGAAGTCCGACAAGCACACGAAACACGACGAAAACACTGCACGCCAGTTCAGAGCCGTAGCGGCGATGACACACTTGATGCGCGTGGCAGTCTCGCCCTTATCGCTCCCGCGCTTCTCAGCCTGAGAAGTGGAAATAGTTCCAGTTAGGCGGCTAGGTCGGAAGTGTCCCCACAAAACTGAGTTAACTTTGCAGCAGAATTTGCAGAAATATATTACGCCATCGAAACGCCCTCCAAATTCGTTCAGTCGCGCAGAGAAAAACAATCTTTATGAACCATTCAAGGGGCACCACAAAAAAATAGTACAAGGATTAGGGTGGCAGGGAGAGAGAGGCTGATGTGAGAATAACGTGTCTCAAAACATTTTACTTACTAAGTTCTGCAATCAGTCAGCAGCCTGGCTGTGAGCGCAGTGAAATTTAATAGTCAGTTTTGTAACCATACCTTTCGTAATCATAATTTAATGTTTGTAACGGTACTTTTTTTTACTATACCTTTACAGAATTTTTGGTGGTACGTGGTTTGCAATCCAGATATTGAAAACTACTTATACTTAACTTACGCTTAAATTAAAATTATGCCAAATGAAATGGTCTACGAAATACTGCCACCTGAAAATTCTCATATAATTATTCACCTGGGTGAACAAAGCCACAGGTGAATATTTTTGTGTTAAAAAATTTTGTATGCCACCGTTTTCTTGTTCAGTGATAACGCAACTGATCAAGAAATGAATAATANTTTTTGTGTTAAAAAATGTTGTATGCCACCGTTTTCTTGTTCAGTGATAACGCAACTGATCAAGAAATGAATAATACAGTGTGCTCGAGAGATCATTGTATTGCGTTAAAGTTATTTTGAATATCGCGGATGATGCGGCTTCGTGGGGACAGCCGCTGTGAGGGGACAATGTCAGTTAGGCGTTGAGAAGCTCTCTCAGAGAGAACAGATTACAGCTCGTATTCGCGGGAATGTTTAAAGCGTCTGTACCGTTATGGTTGTGTGAAATCAGCCCAACCACCGCCAGCACGACCTTGCAGACATTTAATGGGAAAAATTAGCGGACCACAGTTCTTTTATAATTTCTAAAATTTAGATACATTTTAAAATGCTAGCAACGGCTTCGGGCTAAAGGCATGTGTTAACGAAAAACACCACAATTTGGCTGACGTGGACGTGGAAACCTCTACAATGCTANATTCGGGCTAAAGGCATGTGTTAACGAAAAACACCACAATTTGGCTGACGTGGACGTGGAAACCTCTACAATGCTATCCACTTCGAACTCACGACCTTCAGAACACAGGTCACGTAGGCTACAGTACGATGAATTACTCGGATGTATCAAAACTTCTAACAATTTTTTCTTTAATACGGCACTAAAAATAAAGAACAATTTTTTTTAGGCGAGGCAGATAAAAAATCACACTCTGCTAAAGCTGTTCGTGGTTTTCTTTATTTGTTCCTAATTTACTGCCAATTAAATCGTTAGCCAGTATTCAGCCGGAAGTTGTTGCTTCCGTTAAAAAAACCTTCTGTAAATCTTAAAAATTGAAAACTATGGTTAAATAATTTTCCTCTTTTAATATGTGCATGGTCGTTCTGAGAAGGGAGATGCTTATATGACACAAGGAAAACGTAAATTACACTTAAAAAAATCTTTAAGTGAAAACGTGCTGCGGTCAGTTTCTTGACAGAGCTCCTGAACGCTCTACTGATACTGTACCGCATAGCAGCTCACCGCGAAGCCCCATCATCAGAAACATGAAAAATTCGCGATTTCATTTCGGGACAAGCTAGAATTCAAAACCCCTGTACGTTTGTATTGCTAATGCTATTGGTCTACCCGTTTAATTACACCTCCTGGACAGCTCTGAGCCTATAATAAATACACAGTAAAATGCAGATCGAATCACCGTCTTCCGCTAATACAACAAGCAACCACAGGTAGTTTAAAACATTCGTAAGCCTCTGGCTTATGAATGACTGACGATGACAACACGAAGCACGCATCACGTTGTTGTTCACTGTTCGCTAGAAGCACGCTCGATACAAGTACAGTACAAACCAAAATGTAACTCAAAAATGCATTCGTTACTGAACGGCAGCGCTTTTCAACCGCCAGTACTCGAAGCTGTGCGCAATCCGCGAANATCAAAGCACCTTATTTTTGGATAAACTGAACTTTTACTTGTATTTAATGGGTAAAGTGTAATATAGCTTTTATAATTAAAACGTATAAAAACAGGGAGAACATGAGTGTGTTGGTAATGCCTAGTAAGAAATCGTTCTTATGCAAAATATTTATGGAACGAGTGCGCACGAATGCCGTGCGTTGTCCCTTTGGTGTAATTCTCTAGTCTCGGTTAAGCTTTGTTTGCATGGGGCGGAGGAATATCCTGGAAGTAGAACTTTAGCAGGGCTTCTTCAGGAAAGTTGGAAATAACCGTAAATGGACTGTATCATCACCTCGGTCATCACTGAACCTTTCCGATCTACGTGGGGAACACTAAAGCAGCAGGTCTACAAAGATCCGCCGACGACTCCCGAATACATCAAAGGCTGCATAACACGAGCTTGTTCTGCGATAAGTCCAGATGAAATTCGACGTGCTGTATTGTCGGCTCATAAACGCTTTACAGTATGTATCAATGCACGAGGTCACCAATTAGAACACCTGATAACAAAGGAAGTGTAGTCTGAGGCTGGCGTTTGTTTACACACGCGCCAGCTACAGGCAGGCTACAGTCGCTACAGGACGGCGCTACGTCAGCCCATTGTTTCGTGCGGAATTTGCTTCGTCATTGACCTTCAGCGATCTTGAATGACCGGCAAATGTCATCGTATGTATCACATCTTCTAAGCCTTTACAGTCATTCTTATAATTATGTTCTAACAAATCCTAACTAATATTATCAATGCGAAAGTGTGTTTTTTTGTTTGTCCTTTCACGTCGCAACGGAGCAGATCGATGTGATATTTTGTAGGCTAATTTTTATCCCAAAAAATATCTCATTCCCTCGGGGAAATTCTTATTGGGAAATGAAAAAGTACACAAACGGAATAACAATGCAACGTCGCAACCTAGCAACAGATAGACGTGATTTCTTGCACATAAATAGTTGGAGCGCTGAAAGGTGATATTGGCTACTTTATATCACGAAAAAGGTCTCAAAAAATTTATAAACGATAATAGTGAATCAAGTCTGAAAAAAGTTTGCCGCCAGCGCGCTCTCTTGCAACACGCTGTCTAAACCGTTAAATACGGAACAATATCAGGTAGTAAATAATTGTGTAGAATAAAAAGTCCTAAAAAAAATTCCGCGGTAGCATATATCTATATATAACAGAGAAATACTAATAAGTGTTTTTACCATTTAATTCACTGAGGCGTTGAGTTTAATAATATGTATAGAGTATAGAAGATTAACACTAAGTAAGATTCAACTTTATTTTAAAAAAAAAGCCTAAGCAATAATTCTGTAGTCCACGCGAGCGGAGCCGCGGGCACAGCTTGTATTCTAATACTTAGAAAACACGCTAAAACCAATTTCCCGGTATAAATGCCATACTAACTGTGTTTACATTTTAATTCTTCCAACATACGCCAAGGTTTACGCCACGTATAATGGAGGGGATATAGAAATGCCACTCGCGCAATAAAAAATGAAACCAAGTACCTTAGTCGACTATGCAATATCGATACGACTCCCAGTCGATATACTCTCGTATTCATATTTATATTGTGTTTCGTGACGATGTGCAGGTAATTGCTCGCTTCGCCCTTATCAGCTCTTTAAAAACTCGAAGTTAAGAGCCGCTCAAAGCTCTCCACTTTACTGCACCAAACATAACCTAAGTTTTCTGGCCGAATAACATGGTTACAAGAACAAACCTGCAGGCAGTTGGCAGTCAAGAGCTACTTGTGGATCGAAATGTGAGATGTTTTGAAATTTCGCGGCTGGGTCTGTTTAGGTCCGCCCACAAAGTAGGAAAAAATATTAATATAACTGTGGTAAAAAAAAAAAANTTTCGCGGCTGGGTCTGTTTAGGTCCGCCCACAAAGTAGGAAAAAATATTAATATAACTGTGGTAAAAAAAAAAAATTAATATTTATTGCTAGGGACTAGAAAATTTCGCGAATATATTTTAGGGCAAGCTAGACTTGAAACACACGGACACGTCTGCTACGTTTGCGATTGGACCAAAGTTTATTAGACACGCCCAGGTGAACTCTGAGCCAATAACAGACCTGCAAGGAAACAAACACCGAATCCCGTGCCACCTGGCCTGAGGAAACTAACTGCACACTGGGCCAACAGTGGATTCTCGCCTACCGGTGGTTTAAAATGCGAAATTTTCCTTTCCCTGCTCATTCNACTGCACACTGGGCCAACAGTGGATTCTCGCCTACCGGTGGTTTAAAATGCGAAATTTTCCTTTCCCTGCTCATTCAGGATAGCTACACAGGACATACATCTACATTCCCTGACTTTTCCAGGTTTTCCCTGTCTCCAAAACACTTTTTCCCCTGATTTATACCAACGCAATAAAACTAAATTTCCATAGACGTTTTATTTAGTCGTAGCCTTTTACATTACCAAAATAATCCTTATATGAAGTTATATTCTCGTGATTATATAGGTTTAAAGGAACTTTAACAACAGCCATGCAATACGTACACTAATGGGGCAAAAGTATGCAACGGTGGGTATTCTTTTGCACATATCGTTACGCGCTCAATGCTTCGCATCCCACGCGGGCGAGTGGAAGTGAAGGACAGAGAAGTTATATGATAGCGGTGGCGCAAGTGTCAATGGAATGTTTTGAATGACAGGCGGGCGATAAACCAAGAACAGGTGTATCTGTTACAAAAAGCGAGCCAACGCGATGATCCTTTTGCAGCGCGCGCTGCTGACCTTGGTTGTATTGAGTTCCTGCGTCTATCTGAGGAATTTTCTAGTGGTTTGCTGCCCTAGATTCTGTTAACATGACTCGGGGCGCGCCGAACTTTCCAGGTCAAGGCTAGCAGAGTAAAAGTAGTGCGACGAGCCACCGGGCCGGGGAGTTGTTGAGTGGATGAGTGGCTGAGTGGCTCCGGCATCGAGCGAAGGACGACGAGCCAGTAGAGAAGCGCGCGGCGAGAGAAGCGATCAACGGCAGGAAAATCTGCGACTGCGAGCATCGGCGCAGCGAATAGTGCGACTGGCAGGCTGGACTTTTGTTGGACTGGACGCGTGAGTGAAGGACATTACAAATGATGGCAACAGACCGACTGAAAGTGTGTTAATGATGAGTATGAGTTAATTGACTATAATCCAACAGATACATTGAGAAGGACGTTAATTAGAGTTAAAATAGACATTAAATATTGCGCTCACTGAGAAATAAAGAGGGTAAAAGTGAAGATAGCTGGATTAATGCTGTAAATAAAATTTAGTTGTTTTNTTGCGCTCACTGAGAAATAAAGAGGGTAAAAGTGAAGATAGCTGGATTAATGCTGTAAATAAAATTTAGTTGTTTTTATTTTTTTTTAAGACCTATATACCTCACGAACTTATATACGCCACTCAGACATCTTGTAAAAATATATATGTTCCTACTGTTGTTATAAAAATTATATTTTCTGGCTTAAAAATATGTGTGTGTTGCTAGTAACATAAGATTATAATAGAACCATGCATACTGCAATAGCGTACAAAAATGTTCATGTTTTACGGACTATCACTGTCGTTGTACCCCACAAGGTGCCTCTCGAAGACTGATTTGAAATGCCACAAACGCGCCAACACTCCAACTCACCAGCCAACGTTCGAGACCGAATGCAGTGTGGCACAGGATAGGGCCAAAACAGAGTGTAAAAGAACGCATGTATTTAGTTGTAAACACCTTTCCTTTATATATTACATATATTACAGAACGAGCTCCGCTAATATGAGAAGTACGTTTTATAACAGATTTACAACAAAAACTATGGTACATATATTTTGCACCTTCTCAAACAGAATTTCACTCAAATATTAGCCATGTNGGCATGTTAAATATGTTGAAGCAACTTACAAAATGAAATAATTACAAATATGGAAAGGCTTCGAACAAAACAACGCAGACAATGAATTACCTGCATTATATGCTACGGCAAAAAACGGCAAATGTCCGATTTACAATGATACCGATGACTAGGGCCAGTGACTTTTCGCGTAAAAATCTGGGCACACAGTAGACTTCAATACTATATACACACCTCAGCTGTCGTTATACCTCCATTGACTGCTGGTGTCGTGTCCGTCTTTGACCAAGCCACTCAGGACTAGGTAACTCCGACCCTGAACCTTCGTGATTCGTGCGCAAACGGTTAACACGGGCCAGAACATTTATTTTAGCCAATCAAAGAAGCCGGACGTTCCTACAGTGCTTTGGAATGTATCTTGTCTCGAAATCTTTTCGCGAAATATCACTGCCCCTACCGATGACAGAAACGTCACGTTTTTATAGAATAATTATGAATAGTTAATCAAAACTTTTAAATACACACGAAAATGTCCTTACCTCTAAAAAAAAAATTCACTGACGTTTCCTTTTTTCCCCAGAATTTAAATTTCCCTGAATTCCCCTGTTTTCCAGGGACCCTGTCGATCTTGAGGCATCNTTGCGCTCACTGAGAAATAAAGAGGGTAAAAGTGAAGATAGCTGGATTAATGCTGTAAATAAAATTTAGTTGTTTTAATTTTTTTTTAAGACCTCCATACCTCACGAACTTATATACGCCACTCAGACATCTTGCAAAAATATATATGTTCCTACTGTTGTTATAAAAATTATATTTTCTGGCTTAAAAATATGCGTGTGTTGCTAGTAACATAAGATTATAATAGAACCATGCATACTGTAATAGCGTACAAAAATGTTCATGTTTTACGGACTATCACTGTCGTGGTACCCCACAAGGTGCCTCTCGAAGACTGATTTGAAATGCCACAAACGCGCCAACACTCCAACTCACCAGCCAACGTTCGAGACCGAATGCAGTGTGGCACAGGATAGGGCCAAAACAGAGTGTAAAATAACGCATGTATTTAGTTGTAAACACCTTTCCTTTATATATTACATATATTACAGAACGAGCTCCGCTAATATGAGAAGTACGTTTTATAACAGATTTACAACAAAAACTATGGTACATATATTTTGCACCTTCTCAAACAGAATTTCACTCAAATATTAGCCATGTTAAATATGTTGAACCAACTTACAAAATGAAATAATTACAAATATGGAAAGGCTTCGAACAAAACAACGCAGACAATGAATTACCTGCATTAAATGCTACAGCAAAAAACGGCAAATGTCCGTTTTACAATGATACCGATGACTAGGGCCAGTGACGTTTCGCGTAAAAATCTGGGCACACAGTAGACTTCAATACTATATACACACCTCAGCTNTAGGGCCAGTGACTTTTCGCGTAAAAATCTGAGCACACAGTAGACTTCAATACTATATACACACCTCAGCTGTTGTTATACCTCCATTGGCTGCTGGTGCCGTGTCCGTCTTTGACCAAGCCACTCAGGACTAAGTAACTCCTACACTAAACCTTCATGATTCGTGCGCAAACGGTTAACACTGGTCAGAACATTTTCTTGCCAATCAAAGAAGCTGGACGACCCTACAGTGCTTCGGAATGTATCTTGTCTCGAAATCTTTTCGCGAAATATCACTTCCCCTACCGATGACAGAAACGTCACGTTTTAATAGAATAATTATGAATAGTTAATTAAAACTTTTAAATACACACGATAAAAAAAAATTCACTGACTTTTCCTTTTTTCCCCAGAATTTAAATTTCCCTGAATTCCCCTGTTTTCCAGGGACCCTGTCGATCTTGAGGCATCNTTCTGCTTTCAGACGATTCCTCCGTCCTAAGGCGAATAAGGCTAGGGAATGACACCGAAGGACATTCGTGCGCAGTCCGTTTGGTAATATTCTGCGTGACAACTAAGTGTCAGGGAAGTACGACCTATGTTCGACAAGAAAAAAAACACATATATTTTGAAAAAACCGTACCTTACTTCGCTAAAATTTAATGTTTAGAAAAATTAAGTACATGCGAGTCTATTTTTAACCAAATTTTAATTGTTCAAGTTTATGTTAATTTCAGATGATTCAGGAAGCACATTTTGCAAGAAACTTTTGGTAAGTAGTGCAATCGTAATAATTACGAGTACTACGGTTGTACGTAATAAAACAATGGTGGTAGGATACAAAAATATATTTAATCACTTATTTTATGTAAATTTATTTGTAAACATTATTCATAATCTTTTATTTCAAACAACTAGAGTAATTAATGGTTGTTCTCGGTAAAATGNAATTTATTTGTAAACATTATTCATAATCTTTTATTTCAAACAACTAGAGTAATTAATGGTTGTTCTCGGTAAAATGAGCACTTTTGAAAGTCCTGCTTAAGATCTACTTGTATGCACGTTGCGTATTCTTCCGCCATACGTAAAATTAACACTGCCATGAGCCTGATCACTTTATTCATGTGTTGGTCAAGTGAAACTGTGGAATTATTACAAAAGTAGATATTTTGCACATTTCCTCATTCTCACACTTCTCTGCATTAAAAAACGTAGAGCAAAATAAATATTTGGTAATTTTTCACAAAATTTTACCTAACACTTTTAATTCAACGCCAAGACATGAAGGTATTTTTTCCCTCCGTCGTTGCCAACTTTACTAGACGCATACCAGTCAGCTTGCCCGTTGTAATAAGTTCAGGTAAGGCAGTGATATTTTTCAAAAGTTGATTTCAAAAGTGTTCGGTTTAACGTGAACGGCNGTTGTAATAAGTTCAGGTAAGGCAGTGATATTTTTCAAAAGTTGATTTCAAAAGTGTTCGGTTTAACGTGAACGGCCTTTGTCATAAAATTTTTTCTATGTGACTTTTTTCTCTCTCAAAAATGTGCTTTTTGTAGCATTCAAAGTGGAAATAAGCTCAAATGTATTATTTTAAATTTACNTTTTTTCTCTCTCAAAAATGTGCTTTTTGTAGCATTCAAAGTGGAAATAAGCTCAAATGTATTATTTTAAATTTACTTAGATTATTTTTTTTCATTTAAAGTAAATGCTATCAAAATATTTTTGTGTTAAAAAATATATACATTCTTCTTTTGTAGGCAACATGTATCATACTTTTTTGACAATTTCTATAGTGTGTCCAACTTTTTACAGTCTGTTCGCGATTAAGTGAACGCTTTTGAAATCAACGTTAGAAAAAAGTCACTGCTTGTACATGCATATATTTCAACGGGCGCACTGAGTGTCATCCGCCAAGTAAAGTTGGTAATGATNAAAAGTCACTGCTTGTACATGCATATATTTCAACGGGCGCACTGAGTGTCATCCGCCAAGTAAAGTTGGTAATGATGGAGGGAAAACAGTTCCATTTCTAAACGTCGAATAAAAAAGTGTTAGGTACCCATTTGTGACAACTTGAATGGTTTATTTCTGTTTTTTTTAAATGCATTAAAGTGTACGAATGAGCAGATTTGTAAAATATTTTCCTTTCTAATAATTTGAAAGTTTCACTCGACCGACGTGTGAATAAAACGATGATGCCCATGGCAATGTTAATTTTACATTAGGCAGGAGAAAGCACAACCTGCATACAAGTATATATTAAGCATGGCTTTCAAAAGTGCTCATTTTACCGTGAACAGCCTATAATGAGTTACGATTTTTCTACAGTCGGGTACAGAGCTCTGTTTGTAGTTACCCAAAAAGAGGTCCGTCTACTTGGCGTTTGAACTGCGTTGCTAAGTGTTTGATATAAAATTTTTTTTTTCGAAACTATTAAACGTTCATCCAATCCACTGCCCTACGAAAATAAAAGGTACTTCAGAGGATGCCTGTCGGTGACATCGCGTACATCAGAAACACCATTTNACCACTGCCCTACGAAAATAAAAGGTACTTCAGAGGATGCCTGTCGGTGACATCGCGTACATCAGAAACACCATTTACACGTATTCCAACGTCACTACGAAGGGGGTTTTGTTTTTTCGAAGTGCCGTAGCTCAAAATGTTCAGGTCAGACACATACGAAAATACTCGAGGGACCTACACTGAACCTTGCAACAGACTTTCCACCAATGCCATGATAGAGTGACTGTTGCAAGTCTCATCGGCATACGCAGCACCACGAGGACAATCCACGTCAGTTCAGAGCCTTGCGCGTAGCGGCGATGGCGCACTTGACACGCGTTGAAGAGTCGTCCTTATCGCTCTCCGCGCTTCTCGGCCTCAAACATTGCATGGGCTTGCGATGCGCGATGAGGTGAAGAAGGATCAGAGGCGGAATGGAACGGCGGGAAGACGCAGGAGTGCCCCGAGTAAACCCGCCGTCTAGCGGCAGCGTCCGCTACGCTCCCCACATGCGAAATTTCGGACGACCCAGCCTAAAATCGGCCCCAGTTCCCCTTGGCGACAGACGGGTAGTCTAGCCTTAACTCCACCGCGGCCCCCCCTCGAACGCGGAAAACAGCTTCTTTGTCTAGAGCGAAAATTAAATTTATCCGTACGTGAAATGTTATAGAAGCTATAGGGATTAATGAGAGACTCAAGCAATTTATATTAAGCTACAGCGGTTGAAAAATACTGCCAAACATCACAGAAACTTTGCCGGGTTGCAGTTCATGTACATGTGAATGCCCGTATCGCAAACTGCCTGGCGCGGGTAATAATACTTTCCTAAGGCAAAAACCATAATATGTTCAAAAGAGACTATCACCGCAGTATACAGGTGCCGCGGTGGTGTAGTGGTCAGACTACTTACCTTCCACCAAGGCGAACGGGGTTCGACCCCTGGCGGGGTCGCTCCCGGATTCTCGCACGTGGGAATCGTGCCGGACGATGCCGCTGGTCGGCGGGTTTCCTCGGGGATCACACATTTTTTTCCCGCCGTTGCATTCCGGCGCTGCTCCATACTCACCTCGCCTCGCCCTCATCGGCTCTGAAGACCTCGATGTTAAGAGCCGCCCAAAATCTCTCCACTCTATCCCATACAGGCGGCTCTGACACTACCAACCAGTTCCTCCTCGATAACTTGCCTAATGGCGTTGTAATAACAGGCATCACGCGACCTTCAACTGGCGCCAGTAAACGCCTGCTCCAGCATCGACGTAGGATCCTATAATTGACTCTCAGTTAATCCAACAGGTTTGGAAGAACCTGCTAAGTTCATCAAGTCTGCCTACCGCGTCCTTCCGTCGTGCGTAAATAGTACGAACGTTGCCAACGAAACGAACCTAATATTCCCTAACCAAGCGCAGATCACGTGAGGTTTTGAAGTCGTTAGAAACACAGTGGTTTTCCTACAGGGTCAGGGAAATCTCGCTAATAGATTTGACGCCAAACGCTTCTTCAAATACTCCTATATCTCAGTTTCTTTTCGACTGACTCGAAATGTATTAGACATGCCGTGGACGACTCTAGGCCAATAGCAAACCTACATGAGAGCAAGCATCTAATCCCACACTACCTTGTCAAGGATAAAACTGGCTACACACTTAGGAGGCAACCAATGGACGAATAGCTGAGGATCTCGTGTGCACAGGACTATGAAGTCTAACATACATATAATTTAACTCGCGAAATTTTTTCGGTCCTTCAAATTTTTTTTATTCCTGCTCTAGTGTATACGAAGCTAAGAGTAATAAGATTCAATTGCTACTGAAAATCTTTCCGTTTTTAATAACAATTGAACTCATTCTGACACAGTATAACTAGGGGCAGTGATATCTCGCGAAAAGATTTCGAGACAAGATACAGTCCAAAGCACTGTAGGGTCGTCCAGCTTCTTTGATTAGCTAAAAAAATGTTCTGACTCGTGATAACCGTTTGCGCACGAATCACGAAGGTTCATTGTCGGAGTTACTTAGTCCTGAGTGGCTTGGTCAAAGACGGACACGGCACCAGCAGCCAACGGAGGTATAACAACAGCTGAGGTGTGTGTATAGTATTGCAGTATACTGTGCGCTCCGATTTTTACGCGAAAAGTCACTGGCCCTAAGTATGACTAAGGTCACCGGTTTTTTGGCTGAAAATATTCCACGAACAGTTAGTTCAGAACTAGTATCGCGGTTGGACATGATTTAAACCCGCGCGCATCTTAAGTGTCTACCAGCCAATCACGGACGTTCAGTGTCAAGGTAACTTTGTTCTGATTGGCCCAGCCGAGTAGAAAATGTCTTCTCACACAGACACGCGGCCAACAACGAAGGGAAATTTGCAAGCTTGCACGTAAGAAGTTAAAGTCCCCCCCCCCCTTCCTTTATGGAAATTAATATTTTCGCAAAAAACAGGTGGCCTTAAGTATAGCATATACAAATTTGTAGAAACAACATGCAGGAAAGTTATATTTGGCCGGCACTGTAAACTTAGAGGCTCAATGCCAACACTGAAAAGAAATATTTATATTTGTGTGTGTGTGTGGCAACCCCAAAGTGTTTTGTTGGTATTCACCCTGCCAATCGTTTTTGTTGTAAACACAAGATTTTTGAAACCATCACAAAATAAATTTTTATTGGCTACAAAACTGAAATGGTGACAACTAAATAATTGTGTGTTCACCACAAAAAAAAAAAATTTGGCACTTTGTGGCTGCAATAAATTGTTTTATTTAGTAAGTGATCTTCCCTGTGGGTGAATGATTCAGGAACAGTTATGCTGTTCTAGGTTAGGAGACGGTACAAGTCACTATAGCCTAATATAATGCTCAGAGTTTATCTATTCCAAAAATGAAACAAGTGCTGTGCCTACTTACATAAATCTAACATAATTTTTTTTTAATTTTCGACACCTGAAACGATTAATTAAAGCATATCTCAGAGGATTAAGAAACATAGTTGCTTTTAATATTTCGCAGCTAACATTTTGAATTTATGCTGAATAATATTTATGTTACAATACAAAAGGCAGTTTCTGTTAGTTTTTTCTTCTCCACAGGTCGATTTTAAAAACCTTCGGATTAGTGCGAAAGCAGCATAGTAGACGTTTGTGTAATGAGGAACACATGACGTAGTAACTGAAATGTTTGTGTAATAAAACGCTTGTTGCACTTGTTATTGCACACAGTAAAACATTTCTGTGAAATATTCCTTCTTTGGAAAGTAGTTGCCAAAGATTTCTTGTAACTCTACAGCTAAAATATTGTATATTTAAAAACAACCTATTTTAGGAAACATTCGTTTATATAGCTCAAAGTTTAACGCTTTCAGACCCACTTTAATTTACGGCTTCAGGTGTTGCAAACAAAAAAAAAATTATGATGGGTGCTGTACTTAGGCCGACACAACACTTGTTTCGTTGCCACAGCCAATGAGCTGTAGGCTATGCATTCGGCTACAGTAATATGAACCAATTATGACCTAGACCAGTAAGACGGTTTGCGAATCATTTACTCACAGGTAAGATTATTGGTCATTGAGCTTCGCAGTGTGCAGTACAGACCAAAAATTGCCTGCACGTGCGTAATGTACACAACTGTGCACAATTAAGTAACTGCCGCTCGTGCACGCCAGTGAATTGGTGTCACTGGCCGTAGCGCTTCATCGATTTTTGCCTCACAAACCCCCTCCCTTTTTTTTCACACTATGCCGCAACCTTAAAGTGTATATAAGCATACGTTGAACTTCCGAAATCTCTAAGTCTGTAGTAATAGTATATGAAAACCCTTATTAAAAAAAAAACATTATTCTAACCTTAGTCAAAGCCACTTGGGTTTGGCCATTCTGCAGGATAAAATAAAAGAAAACAGCTCATTGTTGGAGACACAAATGGAAAACTGCGCACATGGCAAATACACTCTATCCAATATTCCTTCTAAGATGTAAATTTTGTTATGGAGTAAATAAATCCACATGAAAGTAATCCTAATCTGCCCACTTTTTTACACGCATTTACTGCACTACGCCTACCTGGAATAAACGAAACTTACCAATAAGATAAACAGTCTTCGACAGTGTGGCAGCTCTTCGAAGGCATTCGCACGTGGAAATCGTGCCGGACAATGCCGCTGATCGGCGGGTTTTATCCGGGGATCTCCCGTTTCCCTTGCCCTTGCATTCCGGGGCTGCTCCACACTCACCTCGCTTCACCCTCGTCAACTCTGTAGACCTCGCTGTTGAGGCTCCCGCCTACCTGGAAGCTTTCGTCCGCGTTCGAGGCGGAGAAGCGCGGGAGCGGTAAGGGCGACGCTGCCACGCACATCAAGTGCCCCGTCGCCGCTAAGCGCAAGGCTCTGAACTGGAGTGCAGAGTTCTCGTCGCACTGCGAGTACATATGGGACTTTCCGCCGGTGACCCTATTATTTTATTGGTGGGAAGTCTGAAGGAAGGTTCAGTGCAGGGCACTTGGATATTTTTGTATGTATCTGACGCGTACATTTTGAGATGCAGTGCTTCGAAAAAGCAGTTTTCAGTCATTATGAAGTGCTCTGAAATGGTGTTTATAATGTGCGTGAAGTCTTGAAAGCACTCGACAGCCCTCGTCTGAAGCGTGTGTGTTCTTTCCGAAGGTCAACACGTTGGGCGCACGTTCAATAGTTTTTTTGAGCAACGTGTGCACACCGCGACGCAGTTGCAAGCGCCAGCTAGGCGGGAGTGAGTCTCCAACAGCCCAGATCTTTCCTCTCTCCACCCCACACTCCAAAGGCATTCGTGATTACTCGGAAACCTGGTCGAGCAATCTGATCGCCATTTTACGTCGAACAGACGTCTTCCAACTTACGGCCGGGGACGGGAAGTCGACAGCGCGACATGGGCTTTAAGAGCGGGCGCGGACCCGCAGACGACGTAATGGCGCTGCCCACGCGGGGGCCCGGCCGACCGAGCCAGTGGCCGGCGGCCACGTGTTAATAGCGTCACTTCGTTATCGGCCGGTCCCGCCGCCCAAATCGGTTTATGTATTCCGGGTAATGGCGGCGCGAGGGGGAACCTCTCAATAAAACAAGGGGCGGCAGCGCGCGCGGTGGCGGCCCGGCCAACTAATTGACAGCGCGCGGTGCAGTCAGCCCGCCCTAACC
>NQII01000194.1:1125893-1140071 GCA_002778355.1 Clitarchus hookeri | reverse complement strand
GGAGGGGAGGGTGGGCAACCTATCAAGCGCGGCGTTTCAAAGTGAAGCAGGGAAAATAAGTGTAAACATTGCGTAATGTCTCGGCGTAACATGGCGGCGTATGGGGGCAGGGACACTTATCACAATACGTCCTCAAAAACAACATTCACCATACTGTTAACATGACAGAAAAATGCTCGCAGGTTGCATAAAACGTCTGTTCTTACTTGTGAACGATGTTTGATGTTGATTTATTTGTTAAACTGACAATACTGCACCGACACATCAGGCCATGAAATCACGCGTGGTTTTCACCTGGGCCGCGGGTAGTAGTGGTCAGACAACTCGCCTCCCACCAAGGCGAACCGGGTTCGATTCCCGATGGGGTCGCTCCCGGATCTTCGCACGTGGGAATCGTGCCGGGTTTTCTCGGGCATCTCCTGTTTCCCCCGTCCTATCATTCCGGCGTTCTGCTCCATACTCACCTCATTTCACGCTTGTGGGCTCTCAAGTCCTCGACGTTTACGAGCAGCCCAAATATCTTCACTTTTCACCTATTAGCCTTTTCAGTTTTNAAATATCGACTGAGCGCTAGGGGCGACATCGCCTCTACGCGCAAAGTTGTGTGAACTCGCGTGCAGCGTCGCCGTCGTACCGCTGGAACTACGGGACTTGGCGGCGGCCCTATCACATGTTGGACGTGACGCTGTAGCAAAGTCCAACGCACTCCTCTATCGTAGTTTCGCGTGAACCCGGTTCAAATATATTTCGAGAAACGAAGTCTGAAAAAGCCGTTTCTAGCGTCGTGTCGGAGGACATTAAAATAATGTTTCCAATGTGCGTGATGTCGTGGAAGTACTATACGCGACTAGTCTGACGTGTGTGTTTTCGTAGATAAGCATTTTGGACGTACGTTTGTTTACTGGTTGAAAAAAAAAACTATTCGATGTAAAAGATAAATTGACGTGACTTTTGTTCTGAAATGCTAGAGCAGCAATGCTAACGCCGGAACATGAAAGAAGAAGAAGGGAAAAAAAAAAAAAAAAAAAAAACTATACGAAAGTTTATTTGAAAACTAGTTTGTATGATATTTTTTTGTAATACCACAATCGCGACAATTTGAAATGTGAAAATATACAGAGTGTGTTTGTTTTATCAAGTAAGCTCTGCAGACTTCATGCTGATTAAAGCATGGATATATGTATGTATGTTTGATAATATCTCAGGATTGTAAACACGAGGAGGAGCGCTGGGATGCAAGGGTGGGCGAAACGGGAGATTCGCGAGAAAACACACCCACCTGAGAAAATCCTATTTCCGGCAGTGTCGCTCATGACCCCACAGGGAATCGAACAAGGGTTCGCCTTGATGGAAGGCGAGCGCTCTAACCGCTACATCACCGCGGGCCCTTAATTTAAGCGGTGGCGCTATATTTTTATGACACGCTAATGAAGAAAAATGTATGATGCGTGTTTGAACACAACTGAGAAATTTCCGGGTAAAAAATTTATCAGCTAAAAAAATTCTGAGAACACCCGTTTTAGAACTTTTCGTGACCGAAAAATAAAACTCGAGGAGTGGAAATAAGACTGTTAAACTTGTTTTTGAGGACGAAACGTTTCTGGAATGCTGTTCGGGTTTAGACACCACAACAAAATATCCAACCGTTTTTTAAAATCACGAATCACGTATTTTCTGCGAAGTGCTTAAATATTTCTTGTAAATAATGAATCGCTTTTAACGAGCACGGAAATATTTTTTTCGCGTAGGCAGCTCCGTAACGTTTCTGTTAAAATAGATAAAATAAATTGATATCCAACATAGCATTTTTTTCCTGGAAAGGTTTTGTGAAACGACTTAAGAAACTAAGACACCTACATCACCATAGAGTAGAACAGGACATTTTTCTACGTGTGCTATTGGATAATGAAAGTTACCTACTAGAAAAGTATCTTAAATAATACATTCTTTACATAAAATAATAATTACTATTTTATCATATTCTAGTTGCGTTCACATTTCTGCATGTCTTTTAGCGTCTTATCCTCTCGCCGGGTGACTTGGTGATATCTTCCTGTCTTTCAGCCTTTCACGGTCCTCGGTGATTCTCCTCGCCTTTCCCTCTCTGTGTTATCATATTCCTCCGCACGTTTTTTTCCTGTCACAATCTTTCCAGTCTATAACGGACACCGCTGTTGCGGAGTTGAGTATGACGAAGCTCGTTATTTCAGAGGCTGACGTTAGTTGCAGACAGCACTGAGCCAAGCAACTTCCTGCGACTCCAGAAAAATGCAATTGTACTCGACAAACAGATCAAACTTTACATCTTAGCAACCTAAATGAAATTCAGGCAAACACATATATTTTCATAATTATTTTAAGTAAAAAATACTAAATTTATAACAGCAGTGTTTTCAAATTTATGTTAAAATACTCTGAAGGGGAATTGCTTTTCGTCTCCTAAACCAGAAACCACAAAATCCGTTCAATTTGTAAATAAAATTAACTCGATTTTGAGACAAAATTGGCTGCCCATGGGTAATAATATTAGTAGGTCAAATCTGAAGGAAATAGTGGTGAATATCTCGTTAATGTTCACTTACTCTTAATATTCACGGAAAAAAAAACAAACGTATTTTCTGGTAGACAAGATGTTGCTTTTTTTAAAATCAAAGGTTTTGAGTAAATTCTTGCAAATTTCATGAAGACAGTATTCTGGGTAGTCGAAGTAGATATTTTTCAACATAATANGGTTTTGAGTAAATTCTTGCAAATTTCATGAAGACAGTATTCTGGGTAGTCGAAGTAGATATTTTTCAACATAATAAAATGAAGTGCATGTACAGTTAAATCGATACACTTTTGGTTACTTTTTTTATTGTAATCAGTTTGAGAAACGCACCTATTTGGCAGACAACCATATACTGTACAATTTTTTTTTTGTTCTGTTATATTTGCTAAATTTTTCATCGTTGATGAATTCTGGTGGATGCGTTCGGAATGTTTGTCACAATAATACCAGAATTTCTTCGGGGAAAGTTTTTCAGAACGAAGCCAAGAAATATTAGGATTTCAAGAGACGTATAGGCCCTACTGTAAATTATCTCTTCAATAATTTTACACGCCACNGGTTTTGAGTAAATTCTTGCAAATTTCATGAAGACAGTATTCTGGGTAGTCGAAGTAGATATTTTTCAACATAATATAAAATGAAGTGCATGTACAGTTAAATCGATACACTTTTGGTTACTTTTTTTATTGTAATCAGTTTGAGAAACGCACCTATTTGGCAGACAACCATATACTATACAATTTTTTTTTTTGTTCTGTTATATTTGCTAAATTTTTTATCGTTGATGAATTCTGGTGGATGCGTTCGGAATGTTTGTCACAATAATACCAGAATTTCTTCGGGGAAAGTTTTCCAGAACGACGCCAAGAAATATTAGGATTTCAAGAGACGTATAGGCCCTACTGTAAATTATCTCTTCAATAATTTTACACGCCACNCGCCAAGAAATATTAGGATTTCAAGAGACGTATAGGCCCTACTGTAAATTATCTCTTCAATAATTTTACACGCCACGTCTTCAAAGTTGTTAGTCTGCTTCGTGCTTCTCCAGGAATTTTCTCACGATTATTTTAGGCAATAGCCTATATGTTTAAATAATAAGTGAGTATAAAGTGGCCGTAGCTGGTATAAAGACAGCGATAAGGACTTTAATTCGAATTGAAATCGGCCTTAAATAACGCTCCCACTGATAGGATAACTGAAATAGTAGAGATAGGCAGTTTAATATTATAAGTAATAACTATGAGTATTTTCATATAAACGTAAAAAAAAAAAAAAAGACCTCCATCCCTCACGTACTCGGATATGCCCTTGGCGATATGTAACAATATTATAGCGACGCATAATACTTTAGTTGCTGATAATCTCAAAGTGTTTGCCGTTTTTAAAGTATTTTTATACTAATTTTTGATGTTTGAATGCACGGGTGTAAAGTGCGTAACATTCCTAACTGACACGTGGTCAATAATTTTCTGGCCACAGCGGAGAAAAACGTTTTTTTTTTNGTAAAGTGCGTAACATTCCTAACTGACACGTGGTCAATAATTTTCTGGCCACAGCGGAGAAAAACGTTTTTTTTTTGTAACTTCGGTAATTTTCGTCCGTGGAACCGACGCTATTAAAAAATCGGAGAGGTTGCNATTTTCTGGCCACAGCGGAGAAAAACGTTTTTTTTTTTGTAACTTCGGTAATTTTCGTCCGTGGAACCGACGCTATTAAAAAATCGGAGAGGTTGTATTTTATAAGTACAGAACTTAGTTTTGTTTTTTCACCACTGGGGCCGTGTTTACGTACATTAAGGGGAATCCTTGGTAAAAAGAATTTAACGCCTCAAGGTCACATCTGGCCATATTGCGATGGGGCTTTCTAAGGCGTGCTATGCATTCACGCGTAGCTTATCTTCTCGCAAATAAGATTTGTAACAGTAGGTTGTTACTACACGCGATGAAAGTCAATGGATTAACCTACAAATGCAACTGTGTACGTTTTTTTATTTCTTTTAAGGAAGCTGCGAAGGAAAGATATATATATATATGGTGTTCACTATTTTTTCTCTTTGAATATAATTACTAGGATAAACGTAAAATTTAGTGGCTGCAGATAAAAGTTTTTTTTTACTTTATTGTAAAAAAATTGTATTCCTAAGCCATTTATTTAATGTAGGAAGTCCCTTCAACTGTTTACCTGTGTAAATGTTTCTGCGATTATAAGGAAATTACTAACAGTATGGCGTACCCAGTTGTCGATCCAGTATTCTGTCATACGGATCTTCGTGTGTGTCTTTCATTTACGCTCAAGTGAAACACCAGCCGATGTTTGCACTCGTTTTCCATTACGACCCTGCTGACCTCTCAGCTACGACTGATGCCTGGCAACTGGTGTTTGCAAAACAAGCGTAATACTTTTTACAACGGTGGATTAAACTCTCTTTGCTACCGGAGATAATGAGACAACGGCTCGACAGTTCCACCTCGATTACGACATTTCCCTTCAAGTTTCGCTACCTTGTTTATCGCATCCGTCACCGTCTGGGTTACTCTTGCCAGTAATGTGAGGTGATAACTTTCTGGACAATACATAAATAACATATTTTATCCTATTCAGTTGTGTTAATTTCCCCTTGCAGAACTACGTACTGTGACGATGTTTGTCGAAGACGTGGCAGTTAATTCATAGCTAACATCGCTATTACGGAACAAGTTTAATGTGTTCATTCACAGTGTCCGTGATCGTGTGCACGTTGCATGTTAGTGGAAGTTATGACCTGTGCTGTACACAGCAAGGCATAAGTGCCCGGCACTCTGAGAGTCTTTCTTGTGGCTAATCTGACTTGTGGCTAATATGACTTATGGCAAATCTGACTTGTGGCTAATCTGACTTGTGGCTATTCTGACTTGTGGCTAATCTGACTTGTGGAATGTTCTACGCCTCTTCGACATGAAAGGTTAATGCCAATGTCAACGCGCTCACAGCACAACACATACAAATGTTTTTAATGATTGCAACACTTCAACTCAGAAATTAATATATGACCGAACGGGTTATAAAATAGTTCATGGACTACCAAGTTTTTACATTGTACTAACATGTGTTAAAACAGGAGCTCTCACAGTTCGAGTGCAATGGTTCAGAAGTTGTCATGCGTACATTAATGCGTATGCAAGGTGTTTTCGAATAATAATATGTCGAAAACCAAACAAGATTATATATGGGCTAATACAGAAAAAAACTCTGGTAACAAAATGTTTGTAAAGGTCATGTAGTATTTTTCAGTTTAAGTTGAAGTTAGGTAAAACAACGCAGGGAGTTGTTTTACGCAGCTTCACGCACCTGCGTGCACGGCAAGNCAATTTAAGTTGAAGTTAGGTAAAACAACGCAGGGAGTTGTTTTACGCAGCTTCACGCACCTGCGTGCACGGCAAGTTGCATACCACGAAGGCGAATGGAACTGGCGCGGCTGCACATAGGACACCATAAACTCGAACTACGTTGGCGCCGCTTGTGGTTGCTTGTTAGAGAACGTGTGCCAAACTACATGAACAATGGGAAATCATCAATCGAGTANGATGCATACCACGTAGGCGAATGGAACTGGCGCGGCTGCACATAGGACACCATAAACTCGAGCTATGTTGGCGCCGCTTGTGGTTGCTTGTTAGAGAACGTGTGCCAAACTACATGAACAATGGGAAATCATCAATCGAGTAGCAAAGGTGGTCAGAAGTGTGTGCATGTTATTTCCCGTATGCCGCGCCAATTCCGTTCGCCTTCATGGTATGCAACTTGTTGTGCACGCAAGTACGAACAACTGCGGATACTCTGCATTGTTTTGCCAAACTTCAACTGAAATTTAAAAATACTGAATTACATTTCCAGAAATTTTGTTAATATAACTTCTGTTTATATTAGTCCATAGATGCTGTGATTCGAATTTCGACACGTTATTAAAAAAAACACCTTCTATATAAGAAATAACGTTCGCTAACGATACGGCCGACATGCTCAAGTACGCTACGTAACCATCTTACTGAAGTGCCAGCAAATACCGGAGGGAATTTGGTTGAAGGGATTGGCAAAAAGGGGGGGGGGGGTTTACTTTACGTACAAAGTAATCATTTTTGTATGTTATACAAACAATTATTGAGATTTAGTGGTCATAAATTGACTTTAACAATACAAAATAAATATTGTTCCTTGGCGATAAACCGTGATATCCGGGTTATGTATGTCTGGTTACTACAAGCCGTTCACGGTTATTTAGGCACTTTTGAAATCAACCTTTGAAAAACGCCACTTCCCGTACGTGCATATATTTTAACGGGGAATACTGACTGGTAAGCGCCCGGTAAAGATGGCAACGACGGGGTGGAAGTAGTTCTGTGTCTAAACGTGAATTTAAAAGTGTTAGATAAACATTTGTGAATACTGAAATTATTTATTTTGTTTTCTGTTTTTTTTTTAATGCTTACAAGTTTAAGAGCTAGCAAATTTGTAAAATATTTACTTTTCTAATTATCTCTTAATTTCGCTTGACTGGCGCATGAATCAAGTGAACAAGCTTATGGCAGTGTATATTTTACACATGGCGAAAGAATACACAATGCGCATTCAAGTAGTTCTTACGTAGGTCTTTCAAAAGTGCTCAGTTTACCGTGAATAGCCTACGTGTGTTTATAACAAAGTTCCTTGTTAAAATTCAAAATTAATTTTACGCATTCTGCAGCAACCGATTGTAAAATTAGCTCTAATTTATTGTAACGTCATAAAAGTTATCTTTGGAGCTAGTTTTGTAAAACAAATATATATATATATCTTTTCTTGGTAATGTTAATGTTATAAGCCGCTGAAAATCGTGTCAGCGATGGAGTTAGCAAGGCAGTAGTTATACTGAAGTGATATTGTACGCTATAGCCCGGGTATAATTTGCAATATAAAGGCAGGATTAAATAAGTTTTTATTTTAGTCATTTCCTGGGATAGGAAGGATATGCGACGCAGTTTCTACGTCAATGCTGAAGAGTGGAATACTGCGCAGCTGACATGAGTTCCCTACCCTACAACGGATCTGGGTGTAGCCGCAGATAACTTAATAATACAGAGTTGAAACAGCCGCTTTCCTTTTATTTTCAATTTATTTCATTTTCTCATCATCGTCATTCCCTTTCTCCTTCCCAGTGTCAAGTTATATTTCCACTCTATTTACTTACAGCATTTACACATATGGCTTTAAGGTGTCGTGAACCTTACAACACAACTACACAGCTCTTCCTTTTTACTTGTTGACGCTTTTTCCATTCTTTCTTAGCTACACATTATTCTTTTCCCGTTCTATTCTTTCCTTTCTTGTGATTTTCAACAACACTTACACCTAAGGTATCGAGGTGCCAAAAGACCTTGCGAAACACGTGCGTTTCCCTTTCTTCCTCTTATTGTACTGTTCTTCCTTTCTCTCACCTTTCTCCGTCACAGTTGTCCTCGCCGCCACTCTCTTATTTTCTTCTATCTCTACAACATTTTACAGCTGTGGTTTCGTGGTGCCGCAGACCACGCTAAAAAAAGACACTTGTTTTCCTTTCCCATCCACTGTTCCTTTCTCGTTGCTTCGCCATTCATGGTACTAACTATCCATCCGTCACTCCCCTAGTGGTAAAATGTCTTGCATTGAACAATTTTTTTTTTTTTTAGCTTCACGTTATTATTGTACGTAATTCTGTCCATTGTCGAACACAAGGCCACGGACAAAGAGAGTCAACCTGTTGTATTTTTGTCCCAGTTGACAGACAGTTGGTTACTGTTACTTTGTAACAACTTGTATTTTATAATTAATTACTTTTCGTCTATCCAAGTACTGGTCATCTCAATAGTGTTGGTTGTATTTGTAATTATTTTTAGTTTTCTTTGTTATTATTATTAACATTATAAATTTTGTGGTTTTGTTTAATTTCCTTATTTGATGTACTTTGTATTATTTTTGTTACGGCCTTTACTGACGTTTTCCATTAATTTTACACATTTCCACAACAACAGAAGAGCCGATATCCTGGTTCGTGTGTCGTATGTTGTCTCTCTTTGTATTGCATTGCTTGTTTCTGTCCATTTCCGTACAAATTTCCTGTTAAATAAATAACATTATAATTCAAAATTAAATCAATAACAACAATCAACCGCTCATTCCGCCAACCCAGCCGTCACTGGCCTGCAACATGTCGGAAAGCGCCGTCCGCCAATCAGTGACTGGTAATATTACCTAGCAGCCCGGCAGCCCAGCCAATAGGAAATCTTTCGCAGCGCATGAAGGCCGGCCAGACACTAGGCCCGTTCTTAGAGCCCCGCGCAGCGAATCAGAGAATGGGCGCGCCCACTTCAAAGGAAACCGCGACGACATTTCGTTTCTGTGTAGTTATCTCGTCTGTGTCCTGGACTTAGCAGGGAGAAGCACTGCGACCGTAACTATAGTAGACTTTCTGCGTGTTGTCTCTGTAAGATCCGCAAAGTTATTGAACGAATACTCTCTGTTTGACAGAGCAAAGGAATTTGCTGTTTTGGTATTCATTGCGGAGGCAGCAAGATCTTGAGAGCCGATAAGGGTGAAAAGAGGAGGGTATGGAGCAGCGTCGGAATGCAAGGGCGGGGGGAAACGGGAGGTCCCTGAGAAAACTCGCCGACCAGCGGCATCGTCCGCCACGATTCCCAAGTGTGAAAATCCTAGAGTGACCCCGCCGGGAAACGAGCCCGGTTCGTTTAGCTGGGAGGCGTGTAGTCTAACCTCTAAACCACCGCGGCCCCTCTCACTTCCAGCAAAATATGGTGCGTAGCGCACCACTATAATATTGTGCCTCATTAAAATTTNTAGGGACACCAAACTTTCACGGAAAGAGTTCCACTCATGCTACATCACCAGCAGTAATCTTATTGGCCGCGAGCCTTTGCCAGAAGACATTTTCCTACTAATGGCCAATCAGAATCGGGTTACTCCGACACTTTACGTTTGCAATTCTCAGGCAGACATCTACGAAGCATAACACGAAAATCGTTCAGTCGCAAGAGTGGATTTGAGCTATGGTGTTATTAAATACAAACAGTCGTGAAATCTTCTCGCTAAAATCTGGTGTCCCTTAACTATCGGGTAAGAATTCTGGGATTTGGGCGAGTTTTGTAAGAACATCTGGCTGGAAATGGTATTTTTCTGGGGCGGGCAACTTTGCCGCTAGCCTCAGTCAACGCACACGTCGTTAAAAAAGCTTACACAAAGGCTGTGGTCACACGGGTAGTCTAAAACATGTTAATTGAAAATTCGTGCGGTAGCCATGTTTGAACAAGTTTGCGAATGGAACTAGTTCCAGCGGTTACACATCTATAACTAGGGGCAGTGATATTTTGCGAAAATATTTCGAGGCAAGATACAGCCCAAAGCACTGTAGGGTCGTCCGGCTTCTTTGATTGGCTAAAAAATGTTCTGGCCCGTGTTAACCGTTTGCGCACGAATCATGAAGGTTCAGTGTCGGAGTTACTTAGTCCTGAGTGGCTTGGTCGAAGACGGACATGGCACCCGCAGCCAATGGAGGTATAACAACAGCTGAGTTGTGTATATAGTATTGAAGTCTACTGTGTGCTCAGATTTTTACGCGAAAAGTCACTGGCCCTATCTATAACGGAATGCAAAAAAAAAATCCTGAACTCGAAAATACGCTCCCGTGATTATTTATAATCGACTCCAACATACATCACGACTGAGTATTTTATTATTGTAACCATACGTACCTTATTTTGATCGCATCAGCATAGTTAATACTGTTTTTTTACCTGGCTTGTCATTTAATTCAAATGGTGCAGAAATTCCCGCCAAACTCTGCCATTTTGATTATAAATTTCTGTTTACTTCTCAGTAGCCGGTGAGAGCGACACACAGAAGAAATGTCGTTCCGATGAACTCGCACGACCTGTTTTTACTCTGAACAAGCAGTGACCCGCGACTAGAACAAGCTCGGAGCGAGTGCAACCGCGTGCAGCGCTGAACACGTTTGAAGTCACCTCGAACATTTCTGAAACCCTGCCATAGTCCTACTTGCAGGATATTCCTCCTCGTAAATTACACCAGAGCGAACAACGCACCAGATTCTCGGGCGCCCGGCGTAATAATATTTCACACGAGAACTATTTATTACTTGGCATTGCCGACACACGTATTTTCACCCCTGGTTTTGTTCACATTAGTTATGAATGAAGTATTACGATTTTTTTTTAGATAAGAATCACGTAAAAGTTCAATTTAACCAAGAATGATAATATACTTTTATGTTAACACGGGTACGAAACTGCCCAGTGACCTTGGAGAGGGGTAGACGCGGGTGCAGGCTAGACAGAGGAGGGTGAAGGAATGCGATTAGGGGATGAGTGCAGTGCCCAGTGGCCTTGGAGAAGGGTAGACGCGGGAAACACGTAAAAGTTCGATTTAACCGAGAATGATAAGATACTCTTATGTAAACACGAGTTGCGAAACGCTCGTAACACAGGACGTATTCAGGAAGCGACCGAGGTTCGATTGGGAAAAGTGCGAAGTAACCGCGAGCAGGCGATAGTCGGGCGCCCCGCGTGGCCGTAGACGCCCATCGCCGGGCCTCCAGCCGGGTGGGGTANCTCCGCGGCGCCTGCATTTCGCGCCGCCTGGTAATAAACATATCAAGAGCCCCGCCACTAAATCAATCACTGTCCGACGCCTTATCTGCACTTTAATTACCCGAGCGCCGCGCCGCGCCGCGCCAGACCGTCCTTGTCATCTCTCGCCGGCGCGGTCAGTTCCCTCCAGCGCCCGCGGCGACCGCCACCAGTCCTGAATAACTACCGCATTTGATTCCTTCCGCGCGCGCCGGATCGACAACGCCTTAATCGAATCACCGCAACACACAACCAGGGGAGGTTCGTTCAAAGAAGCCGCGCAGTCGTTTAAACGAAGGCGTCTGCGATAAACGAGGCTATGTTTGGGGACTTGCGTGGCTTTTCGTAACGAAACTATGAATATGTCATGTACCACAAGCGTTTTACACTCGTGTTAACGTAACAGTATCTTATTTTTTTTTNTAACGAAACTATGAATATGTCATGTACCACAAGCGTTTTACACTCGTGTTAACGTAACAGTATCTTATTTTTTTTTATTAAATATAACTTTTTACAGGATGTCCTCTCAACTTACATTTTGGAGTTACCTGCTTTCCAGGCAGAATCATGAAGTTTCCCCTGACCTATTTCAATAACCAACACCTTCAAATGCCATATATATCCACTGCTGACTTAACAAATATACTATCAGTGNCCTGACCTATTTCAATAACCAACACCTTCAAATGCCATATATATCCACTGCTGACTTAACAAATATACTATCAGTGAAGGTGAATTAACTTACACTGCAACAGACCAAGCACGTAGGGACATAATTTTATTCAGCCCCTCTCTATGTCTTGCCATATACGCGAATGACTTCACACGAGTGCCAATTAAGAACACACAAGCACTTCACTGTGAACACATATTTCCTATGTCACGTGGCAAAGGTGTATTGTTGCCAATTCACAAACTTAGAAATTGAAATTTTGAAATGCATGTGCTCACAATTACAATATCGTGTATCCAGGCAACTAAGAACTATCGCAGAGTAGCAATTATTTACATTTTTCCCTGATCCAGGTGAAAAATTCCTTACATTTCCCTGTCACATAAAATTCCCCTGACTATTCCCTATTTTCCCTGTGGATGACACCCTGTTTTAATTTAATTCTATCTACAAAATACAATATTTAGTGTATAATTAATTAGATTGAAAGCAGGGAGAAAATAGGTGTGTTGGTTTTCCCTAGTAAGGAATTGTTCTTACTCAAAATATTATTACACTGAGTGTGTACCAATGCAATGCGTTGTCCCTTAAGTGCAATTTTCCTAACTCTGATATCTTTTGTTTGCATGAGGCGGAGGAATATCCTGGAAGCATAACTTAAGCAGGGATTCAGAAAAGTTGGAAGTAAACGTGAATGGACTATACACCTGATATTTGGTCAACGGTGCAGACAGGTGTAATGTGCGACAGCCTCGAACACGCTGCTTTCAAGGCGAGATAGACGTGCACGTGTTTTGGCGGCCGTTTGACTGGGTTTGAGGACATCTAAGGTTGAATGGGAGCTGGACTCCTGGTTACTCCGCAACCATCAATACACACAAACACAGCATGGATTTTTAATTAATGTAGCATAAAATATAAATAAGCTATCTTTATGGTTCAAATTGCATTTAAAAGCAGATAGTTCAATTTTAACCAATGCAAAATATTACTAACGAAATACATTAATTTCACAATAATTTTTAAAAATATAATTTAAATAATGCTTCGAATCTACTAATTTTTTATGAAGTTCGTTGATATTGTTTTCCTAAACAAAATTTACAAAGGAAATTTTTTCTAAAAACGATAGTGAACTTCCGTCGATGGTTTTTCATNATTGTTTTCCTAAACAAAATTTACAAAGGAAATTTTTTCTAAAAACGATAGTGAACTTCCGTCGATGGTTTTTCATAATCTTATACTAGGTAAATAATTATGTGTTAATTCAACTACTTCCTTTATATTTATTAATTATGTATATAATTTTTTTTACATATCTGTGGTTTGAAAGTTATACCACTGGAAATGTAAGTACGGTTTGACAGTTTACTTTAACAACGATGACCTGTAAGTATCTTCAATTTCAATTATTTTTGTTGAATATTTNTACTTTAACAACGATGACCTGTAAGTATCTTCAATTTCAATTATTTTTGTTGAATATTTTCTTTAAAGTTATATACTACACCTAACGTACATAGCTCATTATGAAGAATTTTTGCTTCAAATACACGCGTAAAATTATGTTTCATTATATAGGATTAATAAGAACACGGCGTAGCAATCAGCGAGAAAAAAAAACTTGAAAATTCCTTGAAATAAATACGCGGTTTTCTTAGAAATAGACGTGATTGGCTTTCAACACAGCGGATATCGTATGACTGGCAACCTTCTTTGAACCAGAGGGGAGGTTGGGCCAAGCAAGGCCGTGTGAGTAATGCCTAAAGCCGGTATTACACGATACCTGCTGCCGTACTTGGTATTGTACAAGCTTCTACAGGGCGTGGTGCACGAACCGGCATACAAGCCGCTATGCGAGTCGCCATGGGAGATCCTTATTACACGAAAGGAAGTTCGCGTAATAGCATTTGACGCACTCAGTGAGTGCGCAGAGTGTGATTTGTGGTAAATATGAACCCGCATTTGTAGAACTGCTAACAGCCAGTAACTTGCATAGGCCTATAAAAATAGCTAGCACATCTTAGTGATGCGATATTACTGTTGGCCTTTTACATAAATTTATTACTAACTAGTATAGTTTAATTCATTCTCTTGAAAATAATAGGGAAGTCACTGGAGTACGAGTGTGTTATTTTTAACTTTGACAAAAATTACTAACCGTTTACCAAATATAGCTTTTCCTTTAGACACCAAGTTATTATCGGCTTGTAACATTAAATGATAAAAATGTTAGGTTCCAACGGAGTTTCGAACTCATGCCCAAAACTCACATATTCTTATGGTACACCTGC
>NQII01000194.1:1102996-1125246 GCA_002778355.1 Clitarchus hookeri | reverse complement strand
AAGACTTCCCACTAATAAAATAATATGGTCACCGTTGAAAGTCCCATAGGTACACGCAGCACGACGAGAACACTGCACGCCAGTTCAGAGCCTTGCGCTTAGCGGCGATGGCGTACTTGATGCGCGTGGCAGTGTCGCCCTTATCGCTCCCGCGCTTCTTGGCCTAAACGTGGGAAAAAGTTCCAGGTAGACGGGCGCCTTAAAAGAGAGAGCTCACGCCACACGCCCCCGGACAGTGGGCGGTTTGAAGCACAATAGTACACACGAGATCAACAGTATTGACGCCATGGTTCTCCAACGAGCGGCCAGTATCATGGGAAGACATGTCGAGCTGTGCCTTCTGCAGGAGGGACTAGAGGATTTCATCTCCCGAAGATACTCTCGATGCGAAGTGCAACAAATTGTGGTTCGCATCATTCGTTTGTAAATAATTAAACAAAGAACTGTGCTAGTTCTATATAAATCATCGTGTAATATAGTAATAACAGTTAACTCATTGTAATTAATATATTTGTTATTACGTTCAATTATGTAATATAAANATCGTGTAATATAGTAATAACAGTTAACTCATTGTAATTAATATATTTGTTATTACGTTCAATTATGTAATATAAAAAAGAATAGTTACACAATGGCAATAAAAACTATATGTTTTTGTGCCGGGTTAGTAAAACCTAAATAATATATTTAATTAATATTTTTAGTTAATTAATTCAAGTAATCAATCTTATCACGAACGCGGCTAACTAACAGTGTAAATAAGATTGTGTGTTTTACTTTATGGATTTTTTGTGTTGGTGAAGTTGGCCATGACACTGTTATTCTGTTACATTGTTCGGGAAATGCAAATTTTTAGGCCAATCTTAAAGTTACGCAAAAAGTCACAAGAATAATTTTTATTTGTTCTAAATTGTATTTGGCAATGTATACGATTTGGAATGAATTAAATGACAATGAATACAGATTAAAATACGTCCTAATTATGTGTACTTGAAAATAAGGCCAAGTCAATGAAAAACAATTAATGTAATCACATGAATTAGTATTTGCAAACAGTCTAGAAATAGTAGGGATTTCCGCTGGGCGAGGTGACGTTTCCGTCTGTTATTTTATTTCTACGATTAGTGCGACAAGTGAAGTACTTCACCGAAATTTTCGCGTAAGTTACTTTTCTATGATGTTAACGAATATATAAATGTGGGAATCGTGGCGGACGATGCCGCTGGTCGGGGGGTTTTCTCGGGGATCTCCCGTTTCTCCCGCCCTTGTATTCCGGTGCTGCTCCATTTTCACCTCATTTCACTCTCATCGGCTGTCAAGACCTCGTTGTTAACAGCCTTCCAAATCTCTCGACTCAACTCAAGTTATTGGTTTTTTTTTAAATCGCGCGCTTGCTGACGTTAGGAACTCGAAGATGTGCTAAAGCGACGCCGACCTCCAAGATTATTTTAAATAACAGCACAGTTTAATTCGCAAAAAAAAAAAAAAATATCTTGAGGCGTAACTGAAAGAAGTCGGACGGAGTTCCTGCCTAATACAGTGTCACCGCGGATGGTGGATCCGACTGTATTACATCCGCATTGGTGATTCCAATCAGTCTCAAATAAATATCGCTATTATCATCCTATAGCTTCTATTTGTTCGAGGAAGCCGAGAAAGTTTTTTTCTGCCATTATATTTTATTCCGTATTTCACTAACCTTTGAGTCAGTTTTTAAATCTTGACATATGCACACCCAAAGATAGTTTGGTTAGTAGACCTACACATGCTTGCATTATTATTAAATTTAAAAAGGCGAATTGTAGTTTATTCTTATAATAGTACATTATATGAATGTAAATTACTCATGAGTATTTAAAAATAATTAAATAATCCGCTATCTGCTTTCAAAATTANGGTACATTATATGAATGTAAATTACTCATGAGTATTTAAAAATAATTAAATAATCCGCTATCTGCTTTCAAAATTACTACTACAAAATCATTGCGAGAGAGAGAGAGAGAGAGAGAGAGAGAGAGAGAGAGAGAGAGAGAGAGAGTTATAAAGAGGATGGTTTGTAATGAGTCATATTTGGGGCGGGCGAAGAGGGGGTTGTTGGGGCACCCATAAACGTATCTTCCCTTTTAGCAAAAAAAAAANAGTCATATTTGGGGCGGGCGAAGAGGGGGTTGTTGGGGCACCCATAAACGTATCTTCCCTTTTAGCAAAAAAAAAATCTTGCTTTATCCCTGGGGAGTAACAAAGAAAAGTTTTGAATACGCTTTATTTATAATCTCTACGCGCATCTTGGTTTCTGTCGTNATCCCTGGGGAGTAACAAAGAAAAGTTTTGAATACGCTTTATTTATAATCTCTACGCGCATCTTGGTTTCTGTCGTTCATCAGAACCACTGATTATCGCGTGGTGTCGGATGGTAGTAAGTAACTGTTTGATACCCTCGTGGAGAGCTGACAAGAACCATCGTCGAGATAGAAACGAGGCAGGCAAAACAGCGCGCGCGCTGTCGTAAATTGTTTTGACGGCTGGCTGTCTACACAGTGCCGTGACATCTCTAGCTTCTGCATCTTCCTTCGCTGCCACTCTCCTTCGCGGCTTCAGCGCTGCACGAAGTATAACGTCCTGGGTACAGCCGGCCGGCTTGTCAGCCATCCTGCTGACGTCACAACACAGACTACTGAACGGCATATCTTCGATAATAAAACTAATGTGCTGCGGCATAGTCACTAATTGGCATTAGCGACTTACCCTCTTAGTAAACAACATTATTATCCGACGGTTATTAGTTTCTGTTCTGCGAGCAAAAATATTTTTTTTTTTACATTAACTAGTAAATACATATATTTCGGTATATTAAAAATTATTCCTACTTCCTGGTTAGAACACCATATCGACCAATTTACAATATTGTATGGTTGTAGAGCAGCCATTGAATTAACTTTATTCGCTTCTTTATAATACAAGAAATGTATTATTCNACAATATTGTATGGTTGTAGAGCAGCCATTGAATTAACTTTATTCGCTTCTTTATAATACAAGAAATGTATTATTCTTGAAATTAGATATTTTTCATTTCATAAATGTTTTCACTAAATGTTAGAATTAAACTCATCGTATAATATCCAGTAACGTAGTCTCGCCTCAAAAATATTTTTAAGCAAAATACGAAGAAAATTTAATAACGAAGTACATTCAAGTGGCAGTTGGTGATTGCATGCTTATTTAACGAGTTAATTTGAATTTATTTGTAAATTTTGCAATAAATATTGTAGAAAATTGTTATAATGGATTTCTCATACTTATAAAGGTTGTATCTAAACTAGACGGCCAAATTTCAGCTGCAGATTAATCACGAAAAAAAAGAAGAAAAAAAGAGGGTGAAACACATATTTGACATGGGTCTTAAGGCCGGCACACGTCTTTGAAGTTGGACCCGAAAAACTAGTTCATCACAAATATTGGAGAACATTTTTAAGATTGAACATCGAGTGTCTGGATAGTGTGTAACACGATCAAAGATCTCTAAACACCACAACACCCCTCTGTCGCTGTCATCAAATTATTTCGTGGAAATAGTAGCGTCTATTTCCCTGATTTCGACATAATCTTTATGACGCTGTAGATTACTTAGGATTTAAAATATGGATTACTGACCCGCATGTCACAATTAACTTTATACATTATCCAGATACCAGGTGTTTCATATCCAGTACAGTTATAATGACCTGGTGCTTCGTGCTCAGCGTCGAAGACATACACCGCCCTTACGATACATTTTATACCACAAGTCGTACGTATGATTTTACCTTCTTTTTTCGTTATTAACACGCACCCGAAGTTTATCGGCCTAGTTCACAAACGTCCTGTATAAACCTTCAGTTCTGGGTTATGGATAATTTCTCTATATTTTATGCAGCAAATGATTTAACTTTTGATCACACCAACGTTAAATTTATAAGAGAAGCGAAAATGTCTCAAGAAGGGAAAACTAAGTCAGGACGTTCACTGAAATTCCATTTTGGAAATCCCTGACTTTTCTCCTATTTCCCAGGCAGAATCTCACCTTTTCCCATATCTATTTATAGGACCGAAACCTTCTAATACCATAATTTTTCACCGCTGACAGAACAAATATGCTATCAGTGAAGTTCAAATATATTACACTTCAACGTACAAAGTAGCAAAGCCAACATTTTATTTAGCCCATCGATATTTCTCGCGATACACGCTACTGTCTTCACAAGAGTGCCCATTACAAACACACAAATACTTCACTCTGTACTCATAGACCCTATGTCGCTTAGTAAAGATGTGTTATTGCAAGGTTCACAAACTTAACAATTGAAATTTTAAAATGCATATGCTCATAATTACATCATCTTGTATTCACACACCAAACTAGTTTTGCAGGGTAGTGATTATTTACATTCTCCCTGACCCGGGTGAAAATTCCCTTATTTTTCCTTGTCATATTAAATTCCCTGTTTTCCCTTAGGGCGGATACCCTGAAATGCTTGCCACTTGCTAAGGATACTTCTCAGGTTGGGAAGATCAATGTTTCAAGTTTGGCAACCAAACTTTTTCGCCACTAGGTAAGCGCTAGCGTCACAGGTGTACCAATTTTTTTTCTCTATTCCCTGCGTTAAAAACAGGATAAAATTGCAATAAACATAAATCAAATATTAAATAACTCCGTAGCTAAGTAAAATATTTCTCTTTTTATCATTCACGTAGATTAAAATTTTATTTTAAAATTATCTCTTTGGAACACTGCACCTAGCGGCGGAAATTTTCCCTATGCCAAACTCTCCTATCGGAAAACTAGTTTTGTTCCTAACCTGAGTGTAATTAACCTTACACTTGTTAAGTTGGAGTGCGCGGTTTTCTCCACTAGTGGGCGCTACAACCATACATTCTCGAAACAGAACGTATATTCTAATAAAATAAAAAGGTTCTGCTTTGAGCAGCGAACTCGCGATCTTCGCCGTCCAGGAGCTTTTTGCGCTTCTGCGCAGTGGGACACTTGGCGGCAGCAGGACGTCATTGTGGTTCGCGTCGCGGCGCCGTCGCGTAACGAAGTAACGAAGAGTAACGCTCCCACGCCGTGTGGTACTGGAGCTCGCATCAACACCACGGAGGGCTCACAACACGAGATAATTACAGCCGGAAGTAAACTGGGGCGGATTATTTCGCTGCGCGTGCCCCCAGCCTTCTCTAGGAGCCCCCCTCACTCGGTATATTGAATTTATTTATTTTTCCTAATTCAAATGTAGGAGGATTTATCGCGAAATGCGACAATAGAAGCTTAGCTAATTACCCTGCCCATCATTAACGGACATAATATACGAAATATTAATGCATATTTATCCAACAGTTAACTAAAAACTAAATTTTATATATAATTTTATATATTAATTCATTCTCATCTTAAAGTGACAACCAGGGAACAAACACCCTTTAAGAATCAGGTACAGACATTTGCACAGAACTATGACGTGTAATGCTTCTATAATGAAACATTTTCAGTAATGACCCTGGTTCTTGGGTTATGACACTAAAACGGACGATTTATGTATAGGGGTGATACAGTCTCTTAAGGGGCCCGCCTGCCTGCGTCGTTTTCCTTATGTTTCGGCCGAGAAGCGCGGGAGCTATAAGGGTTACACTGGCACGCGCTACAAGAGCGCCATCGCCACTACGCGCAGGGTTCTGAACTGGCGTGCAGTGTACTCGTAGTGCTGCGTGTGACCCTATCATTTTCTTAATGAAAAGTCTGTAGCAAAGTTCCATATAGGCTTCTGTCGTAGTTTGACTCGTGTCCGGCTAGTATGTTGCAAGATACCGCAGTTCGAAAAAGCTGTTTTTAAACTTTATTGGAGGGCTGCAAAATAATACTTACAGCATGCGTGGTAACTTTGAATTACCATTCCGTTCTCGTCTGGGATACGATGTATTTCGTAGGTAAAAAATACGGAGGGCACGTTTAATAGTATCGTCGATAAACCAGGGTTTCAAACACTCTGCAACGCAGTTCAAGCGTCAGAGAGGCGGGTTTGTAGCGAAANGCGCCAGAGAGGCGGGTTTGTAGCAAAGCCAAATGACGACAAACGGGGACATCGTTGTTCGAACACGTAACATTGATATTCCAGCAGGCAGTCTCGTCGAGCCAGTGTCGGCGACGTCGAGAAATCACTCTGGCTCGTCTTTAGTTCGTGGACCAACGCGCTGACTGCACAACTACCGACGACGCCAGTTGTCGATGGCACGACGAAACAGCCACCCGTTAGCTGTGGTTAGGGACACGGAAATTTCGCGGATTCATTTCGCAACAAGCTAGACTGCAAAGTCCTTTGTGTACTTGAGCCTCGGTCAGTAGTTAATTGGCTGTTGGTCCAGTTTAACCACTGACCAGGTAGCACGGGATTCGGTCCTCGTTTTCCTTACAGGTTCGCTATTGGTCGAAAGTCGTCCGGGGCGTGTCTAACAAACTGTGGTCCAATAGAAGCGAAACCTCATGGCACAAGCGGATAAAGTTTAACTTGTCCTTCAATGGACTCGCGAAATTTTTGGGTGTCTAGCTGTGGTTCATTCGCGGTATTTTCACACTTTTTGAAACAAACGTTTGAAAAATCACCCTATGAGAAACGCGTTTAATTTGTTAATACGCAAGTATTTTAATTTTGGTTAAATTTAACTTTTACTGAAATGTTATTTCTGAATTATAGTATTNTTTTGTTAATACGCAAGTATTTTAATTTTGGTTAAATTTAACTTTTACTGAAATGTTATTTCTGAATTATAGTATTTCATTTATAATTAATATGAATTAAAAAAGTGAAATACCCGTGTCGGTATTGCCTAGTAAAAAAAAATAGTTCTTATCCAGAATATTATTACACTGAATGCTCACAAATGTGGTACGTTGTCCCTTTTCGTGTAATTTTCTAGACTTGGTTTAGCTTTGTTTGCACGAGGCGGAGGAATAGCTTGAAAGTAGAACTTTTATCAGGGCTTTAGAGAAGTTGGAAGTAACCATGAGTGGACAATAGGAAATGAAACAACCTGCACACGCGTTCGGGTTACTTCCAGCCTTTCAAACTACGGCAGAGTGAAGACGAATTTTTACCCGGCATCTGTGAAACACGGCATGATACCATGTAATATAACTTGGTGATAAAAACCCGTACGAAAAGGCGCATGCACGCAGAAGCCTACAAACTGTGCGCTGGGGGGAGGGGGGAGGTAAACCACTTTGCAAATACTACAACTCGTCGCAGACCACAATATACTAACAACACGAAAACTGCATTAAGACGGCGGTATTCCAAGCGCGTCAATTACTTAGCACCGTGTTTGAAATACACGTTTTCAACTCAAACTACTCAACGTTCTCGTAGCCTGTACGAAAAAGAACATGGCCTTCAATTGGCCCCGGAGTACTACTTTTAAGGCGGCTCATTGGGTATTGCAAATATTTACTTGGCCTTACATTCCTCCTGCGTCTCATAATCGCAAAGTAGCGGCCGGTATGCATTGGCGTAACAAAAAAAGTGGGGTGTAAAAACAGAGAATGATGTGTACGTGTGTGAGACACATTTATGGAAATAGTTATTAAGGCTGTTGTCTGGTTTGAAAACAGTAAGAATCTGTTGTAGGGAAATACATGTTAATTAAATTGTTTTTTTTCTTGACATTCCTGTTTGAGATAGATATATACCACTACGGACTTTTTTTAGCATGAAAATTCGCGCTCCTTTGACATTAATTTTTGTAAAACAAATGTATAGCATGTTTCCTCTAAAGATCAAAAAATTTAATTAAAAAATTATGTAAAACAAATAGTTATATTTGCCTCGATACAGAGATTGAGTGTATCATTTGTCACACTTGGTTTCGTTTCAAGTTTTTATCTTCATAATTGACCTCAAATAACATAATTTAATTTCAATGTATTTCCCTATACCTAGGGCCAGTGACTTTTCGCGTAAATATCGGAGCACACAGTANAACATAATTTAATTTCAATGTATTTCCCTATACCTAGGGCCAGTGACTTTTCGCGTAAATATCGGAGCACACAGTAAACTTCAATACTATATACACACCTCAGCCGCTGTTATAATTACATTGGCTGCTGGTGCCGTGTCCGTCTTTGACCAAGCCACTCAGGACTAAGTATCTCCGACACTGAACCTTCGTGATTCTTGCGTAAACGGTTAACACGGGCCAGAACATTTTTTTAGCCAATCAAAGAAGCTGGACGACTCTACAGTGCTTTGGACTGTATCATGTCTCGAAATCCTTTCGCGAAATACCACTGCCCCTACCTATACCAAATTCTCACTGCTTTCAAACCAGGCAACAGCCTTACGGCGCTTGAACTCTGTGGCAGCGTGCTTGAAATAGGGGTTTTTCGGACGAAACTGTGAAACGCATCCCTAATATGTTTACATACGAAAATAAATCACACCCTGGCGTGGACGGAGTTGTACTTTCAAGACATAGTGCGTGCTATAAATATTACTTTGAAGCCCATACACATAATAAAAAAAGGCTCTAACAGGCGGTTATATCTTGAAACATACTACTCGGGCACGTGCGAAACTACGATAGGAGCCTGTATTTATTTGCCTCAAGACTTTCCACCAAGAAAAAGATAGGGTCGCCGCTTCAAGTCCCGTAGGTACAAGCAGCACGACGAGAACGCTGCACGCCTGTTCATCTTTGCACGTACCGGTGATAGCGCAATTGAAGCTCGTGGAAATGTAGCCCTTATCGCTTCAGATAGGCGGGTAGCTTGAAAAAATTGTGCTATGGGGTGTTCCCGACTGAGCATTTTCGGTGGCCTTGCTTAGTTGAGTTGAGATATTTGGGCNGAAAAAATTGTGCTATGGGTGGTTCCCGACTGAGCATTTTCGGTGGCCTTGCTTAGTTGAGTTGAGATATTTGGGCGGCTCCATAACAACGAGGCCTTGGAAGCCGATGAGGGTGAAATGAGGTGAGAATGGAGCAGCACCGGAGTGCAAGGNGGCTCCATAACAACGAGGCCTTGGAAGCCGATGAGGGTGAAATGAGGTGAGAATGGAGCAGCACCGGAGTGCAAGGGCTGGTGAAACGGGAGATCCCCGAGAAAACCTGCCGACCAGCGGCGTCGTCCGGCGGGATCCGCGAAGATCTGGGAGCGACCCCGTCGGTAATCGAGTGGGAGTGGGAGGCGAGTAGTTAAACCACTACACCACCGTGGCCCCAGCCATCAAGAGGGTTGAGTGTGTGTGTTTCGGGAGGAGGTAGAAGGGGGGGGGGAGGCATCGATGAGACCACGGCCTTGTTGATGAAAAGGCGTGAGAGTGGAGCGCGGGTCGGCCTCCAGCCCCGGCTGCATAATTGTGTGTTTGCCGGCCGCAGTCGTAAAAGTCGTGTATCATATTAGCCGCGCGCTGCCCGGGGAACGAGGCGAAAATGATTCTCTTCTGCTGCCCCTCTCCCTCCCTCCATACCCACCCTCCTCGTTGTACCGCCCACCGCCTCATGAGCGTGAGAACAGGTCTCCGGTCCGTACTCGCGGAGTGTCCCGGAGCCCAGGAGAGTTGCCAACCTGGTCGTTCACGCACCAAGACCTGGTGATTCCAGGAGATGGTCCGTTCGCCAACGTTTCTTATCTTCGAACAGGTCGGAAAGTTAGTGATATCTGTAAAAAAAAATCTGATGTCAGACCTGGTATCCTGGAATACATGACGTATGCCTACTCCTGGAGAGACCATGGGGAAATCTGTTCATGGGTAGGCGGGTGCTCTGACCACGTGCAATATTTGTTTACGCTGTTATTCTGTGTTTGAATGAAATTACTACGAGCTTTCCGGGCCAAAACAATGTTACATTTCACCTGAAGTGAATAAATGTATATACTGTTCACGGTAAACTGAGAACTTTTGGAAGCCCTGCGTAAGATCAACTAGTATGCAGATTATTTATTCTTCCATCCTATGTAAAATTAACATTGTTCTGAACCTGATCACCTTATTCAAGCGCCGGTAACAAAAATATATTTAAAAAAATATTTTACAAATTCGTTAATTTTTGCAGTGACATGCATTAATAAATCATAAGACGAAATAAATAATTTCAGTATTAATAAATGTTTTTCAAATACTTTTTTGATTAAACGTTAATACACAGTACTACTCTCACTCCGTCGTTGCCAACTTTACAGGGCGCATGTCACTCAGCATGTGCGTTAAGATGCATGCAGCTGGAGGGCAGTGGCATTTTTCAACGGTTGATCTCAAAAGTGCTCCTTTAGTCGTGAACAGCTTATGACTGTTTTAGCAAACGAAATTACTTACATGATACGTATTTATGAATATGTAAACAGGGATTTCCGATAGTGTCTCGGTTTTACCATCCCGTGACTCTTCTGTCATTTTCGCGTAGTGCAGACAGTTGCTGTAACACGTCGTAAACGTATTAAACAAAAATAATAGTATTTGATACCGTAACAGTTATTCCGGCAGTGCTGCAACTATTTGTGAAAATTTCTGCACGTATGTGAAGTACTTCCATAAGGTATGGCTGTGAATGTAGCTTAGAATCATTTCGCACCTATTGGCATCAGTTGTCTACGTGACGTAAGAGAGAGTGGCTGTCTCAAATCCACAGAGCGAGGGCGCGAGAGAGTGCGGAAGAAGTGCCCTCGCCGGAGTGTGCGAAAGAGTGCTCTCTCTCGAAAGAGTGCCATTTAAACTGAGACACGGCGTTAGAGATTTCGTAGTCAAAAATTGTGTTTTCAGAAGACAGAGTCTGGTGGACAAATTTTAGTATTTGCGACAGGTCGGAAAGTTGCAGTCTTTCCTGTAAAGATGTGCTGGAATATGTGGTGATTCGAAAAAAGAAACTAAGGGAGTTTTATTTCATTCTCTTAGTAATGGGCTTTTGTTACGTGAATTTCGTTCATTCGTTCAACGAAAATGTATGGGGTGTCTCCCGTAAATTACAGCAGAGTATGCACCCCCCGTATCAGCGAGTTTTGTGGAACGAGTTGAAAAAAATGCAAACAGCCAGTCATTTAACTCAGAAAGAGTACTATGCTTAGGTGAAGGCTATTTACAGTAAAGTGCGCACTTTTTGAAGCCCTGTAGTTTCGAATAATATTAAATAAAAATGTTTTATTGTAGCCGTGGACTTTTATTTTAGTGTCTGGTGGAATATATAAATGCGTTTATTACTTACATAGCAATATGTATTTTAAACATTCGTGGAAGGATAAAAAACGGCTGATAGTAAAAAAAGTGACTAAGGCCTCAAAAGTGCTCGTTTCACCGCGAACAGCCTATACCCATGTATTAACGATGAAATAGACAAAATTTACTGCTTGGTGATTTTCTGGTGGATTACATATGGTGATTTAGAGACTTTCTGTGCGGAAAGTTGGCAACAGTGGCGGTGTGTGTGTGTGTACGTGTGTGGACAGCAAGTCCACACACACGCCGCGTCTCATCAGACGACCGCCGGCGAGATGTGCTCTGCAGTCCTTGCTGCCCCTCGCAGTGAATTACTCTCCGGAGACCGTTCCTCCTGCGCTCAAGATCTAATTAATAAGTGCATAACGACTGCGAGACGACGCATTTTTATTCTGCTCCACTCACTTCTTAAATATATAGCGTAGGGACAGGTGTTTTTCGCGAAAATGTTTATGGCCATGCTATGTTTCAATATCCTACCTCCACAACTTCCTTTGTTCATTGGCCTCGTGTCTACGTGAGAAGGCATGTTCTTATCTGACTAGGCCAATCGTAGTAAAGTACTCCGATACTGAACGTCCATGATTCGCGGGCAGACACTCAAGGCACGTGACGTTTGAAATCATCCAACCAAGAATGTGCATATGAACTAAAGTGTTTTGCAGTACAACTGGTATTGAAATCTTTTCGCGAAAAACACCTGACCCTATATGTAGGCTCTTCACGGCATAGACTAAATGAGGTAGACCGATCTCGCTGGCTGCGCACAAACAATCTCCACATTCCTTCCAACAATGATTTGCTTTTCTGCCAGCACGGCTAGCAATAACGGAATGGATTGGATTTGAGGATGGAACACTCATTAGTAAACAAGTGCTTTGAGATGTTATTATACTTCCTCTAACCAATTTGTAATGCAGTTTGATTACATTCGGATTGGTGAGAGTATTTTATTAATGTAGCAGCGCTTGCCATTTAAAAATTTATATATAAACAATCCCGTTTATCACTGTTGACCAAGTGGCTTTGAAAGTTGTGTTCGATTGGGGTAGGTCAATGTTGCACAGAAAAAAAATCTAATGTTGTGACAACAATATTAATGATACTAAAACAGTTATTTTTTGTTACCTGTGAGCGGTCAGTAACTAATGTTGCTGTTTGGGTAATATACTGTTAAGCTATTTATGTTAATGTAACATCAAGTACTTCTATAACAGTATTGTGTCCTTATTATACTGTCAACATTAGAGTGATGTTTATGTTGCGGCAAAACAAATTTCGTGTTGAATTGATGTTATCATTTGTGTTTAAAATTTTTTTTTATTATATTTGCATTAAAAAATTATTCCGATGTCAATTAAATAAAGCACAACTATGTTGTCACAAAAATAAATATTACCAACGAAAAAAAAAAAAAATTACAACCAAGAGGGGAATCGAACCCGCAACCTCAGTGCACGACGTTCTCCACTTCACGAAAAATGACGCCTAACCAACTGCTGTTAACTTAACGTGCCTGATTGGAGTTCATATTACGAGTTTTCAGTTGTGCACAACGACAAGCTGCAGTTCTCTATCGTTACGTGGAAATACTTTATGCTCTTTAATATATACACAATTGGCGCACGCAAGCTGCTTTGCAAGGCTTGAGAGCTCGTTTAAGCTACAGTTGGTTCTCATACTATGCTTCAAAATATAAATACAGTGGTTTAACTTTGCAAGGTCGTCACTGTTCACTACTGGCCGCCACTTTACAACGCCAAGTCAGAGTAAACTTGCGTTGGTTGGACATTTCTTTAATGTCGCAGTGAAACAAATTATTTTGTTCTTCCCATAATTTGTAGCGTAATACAACTTTTGGTTGCGGCAACATTACTTAGAAGCTTTATTAACATTAACACTTCAACATCACATTTGAATTATAGCATCTAATATAAGACTATGTAAATGGTTAACTTTATTAACTTTGTCACAACGTTATTGATTTTACTACATACATCAACGTTTAAAGAATTGCCTTGATAGCAATTTTTTTGTTGCAAGAACATAGACTTTTCTGTGTGGATACATGCGCAGAAGACGAATAAGCGGTCTACCTCATATTTAGTCTATGGTTCACGGTATCTTCACACTTTTGAAATCAAACTTTTGAAAAATCACCTCATGTATGACGTGTTTGCTTGATGCCTAAACAGGTTACGTATCACAACAGTTTTATACGTCAGTAACATATTGGTTAATAGTTGTAAGCAGCCCTCTGTCTACGATATTCGTTATTCTCTATAACAGTGTTTTAAAAAAAGCGACAATGCTGTATATTTTCCGAACATATCGCTGTATTAAAATCCTTTGGTCGCCTCTTAAATATTCTGAGGAAACACACCAAGCGCGAAACTTGGAGTGGAGCGCAGTGGAGAGATTTGGACGACTCTTAACATACGAGGTCTTGAGAGATGATGAAGGGTAAAACGAGGCGAGTATGGAGCAGAGCCGGAATGAAAGGGCGGCGGAAACGGGAGGTCCTCGAAAAAACCCGCCGACCAGCGACATCGCCCGGCACGATTCCCACATGCGAAAATCCAGGAGNCGGAATGGATTGGATTTGAGGATGGAACACTCATTAGTAAACAAGTGCTTTGAGATGTTATTATACTTCCTCTAACTAATTTGTAATGCAGTTTGATTACATTCGGATTGGTGAGAGTATTTTATTAATGTAGCAGCGCTTGCCATTTAAAAATTTAGATATAAACAATCCCGGTTGTCACTGTTGACCATGTGACTTTGACAGTTGTGTTCCTTTGGGGTAGGTCAGTGTTGCACAGAAAAAAAATGTAATGTTGTGACAACAATATTAATGATACTAAAACAGTTATTTTTTGTTATCTGTGAGCGGTCAATAACTAATGTTGCTGTTTGGGTAATATACTGTTAAGCTATTTATGTTAATGTAACATCAAGTACTTCTATAACAGCATTGTGTCCTTATTATACTGTCAACATTAGAGTGATGTTTATGTTGCGGCAAAACAAATTTCGTGTTGAATTGATGTTATCATTTGTGTTTAAATTTTTTTTTGTATTATATTTGCATTAAAAAATCATTCCGATGTCAATTAAATAAAGCACAACTATGTTGTCACAAAAATAAATATTACCAACGAAAAAAAAAAAATTACAACCAAGAGGGGAATCGAACCCGCAACCTCAGTGCACGACGTTCTCCACTTCACGAAAAATGACGCCTAACCAACTGCTGTTAACTTAACGTGCCTAATTGGGTTTCATATTATGAGTTTTCAGTTGTACACGATGACAAACTGCAGTTCTCTATCGTTACGTGGAAATACTTTATGCCCTTTTAATATATGCACAATCGGCGCACGCAAACTGCTTTGCAAGGCTTCAGAACTCGTTTAAGCTACAGTTGGTTCTCATTCTATGCTTCAAAATATAAATACAGTGGTTTAACTATGCAAGGTTATCGCTGTTCACTACTGGCCGCCATTTTACAACGCCAAGCCAGAGTAAACTTGTGTTGGTTGGACATTTCTTTAATGTCGCAGTGAAACAAATTATTTTGTTCTTCCCATAATTTTTAGCGTAATACAACTTTTGGTTGCGGCAACATTACTTAGAGGCTTTGATAACATTAACACTTCAACAGCACATTTGAATTATAGTAATATAAGACTATGTAAATGGTTAACTTTATTAACTTTGTCACAACGTTATTGATTTTACTACATACATCAACGTTTAAAGAATTGCCTTGATAGCAATTTTTTTGTTGCAAGAACATAGACTTTTCTGTGTGGATACATGCGCAGAAGACGAATAAGCGGTCTACCTCATATTTAGTCTATGGTTCACGGTATCTTCACACTTTTCAAATCAAAAACTTTTGAAAAATCACCTCATGTATGACGTGTTTGCTTGATGCCTCAACTTGTTACGTATCACAACCGTTTTATACGTCAGTAACATACTGGTTAATCGTTGTAATTAACCCTCTGTCTACTATATTCACTCTTCTCTATAACAGTGTTTAAAAAAAGCGACAATGCTGTATATTTTCCGAACAGATCACTGTATTAAAACATTCAGTCGCCTCTTAAAAATTCTGAGGAAACACAACAAGCGCGGAACTTGGAGTGAAGCGCAGTGGAGAGATGTGGGCGACTCTTAACATACGAGGTCTTGAGAGCTGATGAAGGGTTAAAACGAGGCGAGTATGGAGCAGAGCCGGAATGAAAGGGCGGCGGAAACGGGAGGTCCCCGAGAAAACCCGCCGACCAGCGACATCACCCGGCACGATTCCCACGAGCGAAAATCCGGGAGCGACCCCACCGGGAATCGAACCAGGTTCTCCTGGGTGGGAGGCGAGTTTTCTTACCACTACACCACCACGGCCCCACGCGAAGCTTTCTATTGCTATTTTCGATCGCCAACGCAACATTTCCGAATGGCAGGTTGTGACATCGAGGCGTTTAATCCTTTCAATCTGCGTTTAATTTATGGTTTCAAGTGTTTAAGCGAAGAAAATACTTTTCGACTCGTGCTGTACCTAACCTGATTAAATAGTCGCTTCAAGTAAGTAACCAGTGGAATACGTGCTTGATGCATAAGATGCATTGGGAGAACCACTCACGAACCAGAGTTGTGGAAATGTCAGCAAATCACGTTACCTGCAGGGAACAAGCAGACTGTGCTGGGCCATGATACCAGATGTGTACAGCTCGGGTAATATATTTCCTTGCTCTGCAACATGCCACAGGGACTGAGAGGGTTAATATAGTTTACTTGGGATTCCCCGAGGATTGTTCAGACGTGCCAGGCAGTGTAGATAGCGGTGTTCTGCGTGGAGCATGCGCGGTGCGCGGTGTTCCCAGTCGGTCGGTGCGGCATCTTTATCTGTACCACGCACGGCGTGTGGGCATTCGGGTCTCCTGTGCCTGTAAGGTAAAACATGAGTATAATACAGAGCAACATACGGTGTGTACAGCACCCAGCACTGGTTGTTATTACAGCCACAAAGCCACGTCAGGCATTACGTTGCCACTTCAGGTGTTTGAGTAATCCATACTGTGGACACACCGGCCAGCCCCATAAAGTCTGAACCCAGACAATAGTGTGGCTGCAGTTGAACGCAGTCCAACATAAGGAGATTACGCTCCTTCCAATCGCGGTGGGTGGGCGTGGATACCACCTCGCCCGTCAACAGCATCGTGCAGAGTTGCGTCTCCACGCACCACCTCGATGGGGCCCGAGGACTGTCCAACCTCTGCGAACGCGCTTCGTGGACGAGTCCTCTCACCAGGCGGACCAGACCCGCCGGTAGAGAGCAGCGACAGGCGACGAGGAGAGGAGGATAATGGCCATAAGTGGGTTCGCAGCCACTTGCCTAGCACCTCTGTGCTAATAAGTGTGAGTCGCGCCGCGCGTTGCGCTCTCTACCCATTACCGGGTACGCTCCCGTCTGCCCTTCACGTGAGCGTTGCATCGCCGCCACCCACAACACCACACACACACACACACACACGCCACTGAATACTCCATTCACGGTTACTCCCGACTTCTCTGAATCCCTGTTAAAGTTCTACTTCCAGGATATTCCTCCGACTCAAGCGAATAAAGCTTAACTAATTCTATCAAATTACACCAACAGGAAAACGCATTGGAATTGGCATTTGTCATCTCGGTTCCGGATCCGTCCGCCATCTTGGTAGGCGCAGGTGGCGGTCATATTTGTCGGTGAATGCAGAAGGCGTTAAGAACGCTCGTTCATTTGCTGCAACGAGAGAAGGCAGAAGACGCCGAGAACACTGACTGCATGTTTACCGAAGACCCGAACGAACTTGTTGATAGACTCAAGACATTTGATCGCTTTGCAACAAGTTGGTGATTTCTCGCACATTAATGAGATATCTTCTACCATCAGTGAACTGAAGGATCGGTGTGGTATCAGATGAGACTATTGGCTACTATCCATGATCTGCAAACATCTAAGATCTCGAAGATCTGAACAAAGTACCCATGCGTGGAGATTTCTACACCGAGTATATCCAGCCGACGAAGTAACCAGATGTGTATTTGGTCGAGAAGGTGCTGAAACGAGGTAACGGAAGGGCGTAAATCAAGTGATGAGGTTTCCCTGCCTGCTTCAATTCCTGGGTCGCTGAAGCGGACATCGAGAGGTGAACTCGTCTTGGAAGAGTATGATGTTTATAAATACTTTTATTCAAGAGCATATGTATTTCCTCATATAATTTCAAATAAATTAAAAATATATATATGGTTTTATTTATTTTTTAAAAATTAAAATATCTTTATGCTTGGAGTTGCCAAAAAAGTTTGGAAATTGACGTTATAGGAGCTCTCTGGGGGTAGATGCTAAAACAAGAAATAACTAGCAAACACTATAGTGTCCAATACTGGACAAATATATTTTAAAGTCGTAAGTTAGTGGCCTATGGGCAGATAGGATTGATTGTTATGGGTGGAAGGACAATTTTTAATTTGTAAGGTCAATGATTAATTTGGAGAGAGGAGAGGTGGGGCCGTTGGTTAGGGTTATCGGGTGTGGTAACATGTTCTTCGATTTTAATAATTGTATGACATTTATACCAATTTTTTTAGTTCAAGGTCACAGGAGTCAAGGTCAAAATAATAGGTCAAGGTCTATGTTAAGGGACAGGGTCAAGGTCATAGGTCGATGTCAAGTTCATTGGTTAATGCCAAGGTCATGTGACAAGGTACAGGTCATGGGTCAAGGTAAAGTTCTTGTGTCAAGGTCACAGGTCAGAGTTAAGGTCACTGGGTTGTTGAAGGGGTTACGAGTGGTGAGGGGTGTGAAGTGGGTTCAATCCCGGCCGGGTCACTCCCTGATTTTCTCAAGTGGGGATAGTGCCGGACGGTCAGCGGGTTCTCTCGGGATCTCCCGTTTCCCCCGCCCTTACATTTCGGCGTTGCTCGATTCTGACTTCATTTCACTCTCATCTGTTTCCAAGATCTCGGTGTTAGGAGCAGCCCAAATCAGTCAACACTTGCTTTGGTATCACAACCAATAAGCTGTATGTAGGCTTTATACTCGGTGATAAGTGACACGAGCCAGTCGTATTGTAGAGCAGTAGAACTGTTTGCGAATCAGTTATAGTGGAATCCAAATGAGAAAATAATGCGCAGAAGACCAAGAAACGCGTCGGGCGTGTACGGAGAGAGAGTACAATGCCGCTGCACGAAAGGGTGGAGTTGTTCTATTTAGTACGGACGGCTGCCGAGAGCGTTTGGGTGAGAGCTGCTCCGTGTGTGCATATTATCTGTTGGAAAAACGTAAGTCGCGCAGCTCGGTATTTAACAGCGTGGTAGTAGAGAGCTATGTTATTAGTTTTTTGCGTACAGCGCCAGCAGTGTCACGTGGTTTCTCTCCCTCCAGCGGCGAGCGTTCGGGAGAACCCTCCCCTACACTGCCTCCCGTAACTTCCCTCCCTCCAAGTTGCGCCAAGATTGATTTCTCATTTGAACTTTACTATACAATCAGGGAAGATTATTGGGCATTGAGCCTTGAAGAGTGAAGAAGTTATAAAAAAAAAAAACCATTCCCGTGCAACATGCAGACAGTTGTCTACACTGGGCATGAAAGGGTTACCTAAGTTGGTCTGCTGGCACGGCACGAGGTAGCAGTTCAATCGCGTATACTTGCTCGTGGTTCCATCGTGTGCTAAGACAAGTAACTTCACTTCATCCATGAGTAGAAATAAAATGCGGATTCTGGATCACTTTTATAAATCTAAAAAAATTAACAAAATATCAAGAAATTAAATTTACTGATACAATCTTTAAGAAATCAAGAAACTAAATTTTCTGATAAAATCTTTAAGAAACTATGAATCTGTTAAAAACAAAATAATAATAATATATATAAGTTAAAAATATAAAAGTTAATTAAACAGAAAATGCAGTATCATGCATTGAATAATCTTTTTCCGTTTTTACGATACAATTATAACAAAGAGAATATCCTTTTTCATTCAAATTTTCAAATCTTGATTTTCAATAATTTTAACATATCAATCAGGCAAAATAATTTTTAAACTTTCATCTAAAACACGTGAAATGTTTTACCATACATTGTATCTATAATTTGAAAATTGGATGTTTTATATTTGTTATTTAATTCTAACTCATTTAATTTTATAAACTCGATAGAGTTATTTAATTTGTTGAGAAATGGATCCATCTTTATTTATTATAACTTAAAATTCATAAGTTTTTTAGTAAAAACTTAAATATATATATTAAAAATAAAAACTAAAAAAAAAGTATTTTATAAATAGCAAATGAAGAACCAAGAAAATATATTGAATGAAAATAAAGTATTATGTGAGTGCGGAATATATATGCTTAAATAATATCTATCAAGACAAAAATAACAAATAATGACGAGTTAGTTTTTAATAAAATTAATAGTACTAAAAATGTAAAAAGTGCGGCGAATTAAAATATATAAATTCTTTTCATTTACACAAAAATAAACATATTAATACTTTTTAAATATGTAGAAATAAACATGTAAAAGAATTATAGCAATAAACGCGAGATAAAATATCGGAAATAGTACTTTGTGGATGTGAAAAATATGTTTGTTAAAAAAATCTTGAAAAACATAAAAAATAAAATCGTACGATAAAATACAAAAAAATTACTAAAAAAGTAAAATTGTGAAGAAACAAAATATATTAATTTATTTGGCCCTCATCATTACACAAGAGATAAACCTTATCATTTATGTAAAGAATGTAAAAATAAATTTGTGAAAAAGAGGAGAAATTTAAAAGCTAGCATAAAATAAAATATAAATATAAAATCATTTTTGTTTTTATAATCAATCTTTTATTTTTGAAATTATTCATAAAATAAAAATATAGTCATTTTTATTTTTAAAATTATTCATAAGATTTATTTCTAATAAATAGAGCGAACAAAATGGCAAAGATGAAAAATGAAATAAGCCAAAATAATCATGAAATATATAACAAATTAAATAAGAAGATACTAAAAGAACTTAAAAACATTGATACAAACGTCATTATAATAGTTATTCAAAATATAAAACAAAATCAAATTTCGTTGATTTTATGGTTAATTGTTATATCGACAATGGTAAAACAAAAAGGTTTTTAAAGATTGAACCCACTGGAAAAAAGTAATCTGTTGTAAGGCCTTCGACCTAAAAACAAACAGAAATCACCGATTAAAAAAGGACCACTAATGATATGGATACCAATTAGAGTTCCCCTCCGGGAAAAAATGTGTCTCCGAAGTTGGAAGAGTCATCCAAACCCATAGCTTCCACATACAAGATAGCACACAGCTGGATGCTATATTTCATGTGCGATTGAACAGGCGATCGGAGGAAAAGATCACGCGATACAACAGTTATCGCATACCACGTGAAAGCATGGCCTTGACGAGTTTCTCGAACACGAACGTGCCTTTTACTTGACGTGAGAAGGACGTGCGGGACTCGTACGCACGCCAAGCCCACGGCAGCTGACGTAAACTAGTTGTTCGTTACGTGTTAATTGTAACGTGAAAGTCAACCCGCTAACATACCGCAAGGACCCTCTGTCAGTTACACAATGACACTGGTTTGAGAGCTCTGAAAGTAATTAAATTACCCTAATGTATGTCGTCACAAATGCGGGCGATGTAAAAAAAAGCAGAGCACCACGGCTTTGTTCCGTAAAACTCAAGGGAAAAAAAAAATGTTTAACTGGAAGATACCTAACAATAACTCTCTAAACTTTTACGTAGGTACAAATATTTGTTAGATAAAACGACAACACTAGTTTCCAGTTTGAGAAAGTTTTGGATAAAATAATTTAGCATAAATGTTGACGTAAACGGTGGCGTTATTTATTGAGCGCGTTATAATTCTGGACATGTAGAGAAAGAGGAGGGAGAGCTGATGAGGGTGAAGTAAGGTGAGACGGATCAACTTTGGAATGAAAGGGTGGGGGAAACGGGAGATCCCCGAGAAAACTTGTTTAACAAAGACATCGCCCGGCACGATTCCCACGTGCGAAAAGACGCGGAACAACCCCGCCGAGAATATATCCCGGTTCGCCATCCTGGGAGGCAAGAATTCTGAACAATAAACCACAACGGCATTTTCCTGGAAAAAAAAAAAAAAAAAAATCTGCCTTATTTAAATTTATTAAGTGCACTTAAATGTCACAGGACTGAGAACAGATGCGATGCCTTTAATGAAAAATTCTCGATATTCACCGGAGGAGATTCGCACTATCTTAACAACTTTCCGGGACAGCAAACTTAATTTTTCCGACTGCTGAAGCAGCGAGGCAGGTGTGATAACTTTCTTTGCAAGGTATCTGACCACAACAGCAGACGGACTATGGATTTAGAACAACGAACATGAACTTCGCAGTATCCACTTTTTTTTTTCTGTCTGTCAACAAACACCACGTGCCGCCACAGAATAGATAAGTACACAGAAACGATATTGTGCGGCGGTTTCCTCGGTGTTGACGTACACATTCGCTGATTGGCTGGGTCACCGGCTGGCAAGTAGGCTACCAGATGCTGATTGGCGAACGGCGTTCCGGCACGATGGTGACACGTGACAACAATTTCGCTGGCGTGTGCGGCAGGAGTTCGCATAATGAGAGACTGTTGAAATTATACTACGCTGCTTTGATTACGTTTTTTAACTTATGATAATTTTTTTCTCTTACAAAAACACGTGTCCATTAAAAAAACTAAAGGAAAATAACAATTGACGTTACTGTATGACCACGTGGTATTGGGATTTTAAAGAGCTAATGTCTGAGACTTCTGAAGAAGACGAAAACCAGTCCACCTCAAACTTGTACTGACGATGGGCGGAGTGAGATAGGCTGTGGTTCCCGACCTCGTTGTCGTTTACGAGTTGTTTTTATGGATCGGCCGCTAACCAGGCGCGAGTATTGCGCTGTGCGTGGCCTTC
>NQII01000194.1:1057882-1102927 GCA_002778355.1 Clitarchus hookeri | reverse complement strand
GGGTACCGGGGCTACCTTGCTGAAGAGCCGCTCCCTACTCAGTCCTCACTTCACTCGAGACGACTACCTCCAAGGAGAAGTCGTCCCCACACGAGGAATCTGTGCTGCGGAGTTCATAACTAACGTCGCTCTCTACTTGTAGGCCAATGGGAAGGACAGCGCACATGCCGGAACTAACATAGGTCGTGTCTGAATTCACATGCGGAGGGCCCTTAACTGGCTTCGTGCCCTAGAAAACTGCATCTCGGGCGCGACGTCAAATATTCACTTTCCGAATTCACGGCTAGGGCACGAATGCACCCTAGAATGCCCCCTTCAGCCGAGGGCACGTGTCCGATGGCCCTAGATAGTTTTTTCGATGCTCTATTGTTCGTTGCTGTTTGTTCACTGTTTATCTCTGGGTGACTAACGGTCTTTGAAAAAAAAAACTGAAAACTATAAAGTATTTGTATATTACAAATGAGTTCAGTGTTAAGAGTGTTTAGACAGATGTCACGAAGAATGAGCTTATAATGAAAATTTTGGCATTGCATGAGATATTTTCAAATCCTAGTCAGTCTCTAGTTTACGTATATTTATGGATAATATGTTCGGTGTGCCATAATCCTAATTTAGTGGAATATTTTCATGTGTGCCAAGAACACGTTCTGAACTATTTTAGTAATAGACTGTTCATTTTCTTTATGTTAATTATCACCATTTATAACTGTTATGTGTCCAAAACATGTACCAACTATACACTTGCATACAATAGATTACAACAGGGATTTACACTTTTTAATAATTTAGGATGGGAAAAGTGGACCCGTGGTTCCACTTTACCCGCACTGCTCGGGTAAAGTGGACATTTGAAGACTTGTATGAATATCAAGATACCAAGTACAAATATCTAATTAAATGTGTACGTCATATGTAAACCGTGTACCGACATATCAAGCTGTAATATGCCATAGACGAATGTAAAATTTCTAACACAGTTTCTGAATTTTTTTTAAACAAAAGGGGTGTCCACAATACCCAAACTCCCTCTACCCAGGGGGCTACTTACAGTGATTTTCGCTCGGACACCCCTCAACGACCACATTTAGGTTTCAATAACCAAATTTAAGAATTTGTGACAAATTGTTATTTGTCCTGAAAAAAAAAATATTTACATATAAATGTTCCATGGTTTTTGTATAATTATAATACACATAACTGCTTACAAAGAGATCCATTTGACAACTTGGGAGGCCCCTTAACCATGCACGGTAAAGAGGCGTAGGAAATGTCACAAATCAGATTAGTCACAAGGAAGATTCTCAGAGTACTGAACACTAACTGTGTACAGTACTTGTAATAAGCATCATTAACACATTATATGTCCACGGTTGTGGACAGGGTGATTGAACGGGTTAAAAATACAGAGGTGAAACAGTTGTGTATACCGCGAACTCCGACTGTACAGGGGCCGCGGTAGTGTAGTGCACAGACTACTCGCCTCCCACATAATCGAACTGGGTTCGAATCCCGGTGGGGTCGCCCGCGGATTCTCGCATGTGGGAATCGTGCCGGACGATGCCGCTAGTGGGGCGGGTTTACTCGGGGATCTCCCGTTTCCCTCGCCCTTGCATTCCGGCGCTGCTCCGTACTCACCTCGTTTCGCTCTCATCGGCTAGAGACCTCGATGTCAAGAGCCGCACAAATAAATCTCCACACTCTGCTCCAACCGTGCACGTCAGCAAAGTGACGTCACTGGCCGGCTACATGCTGGAACGCCGTTCGCCAATCAGCGCCTGGTAACCTACTCGCCCAGCCGGCAGCCCAGCCAATAGGGAATCTTCCGCACCACGTAGTTACCAATCAAATAAGGCTCGTTCCCAGAGATTCGCACAGCCTATGATAATGGGTAACCGCCACGCCAATTTATATCTGTGTACTTAATATACTCTGCACTCGCGCCTCGGGATTCGAACCCGCCGGAGCGTCCTAGCCCACCACGTGACCTCTGTATTCCAATGTCGTCGACGGAACCGCATGGCTGAAAGTGTCTTGCGCGTTCGTGGCCTAGATTCGCGGTGGTGATAACGGCGATAAAAAATACGCACAGCAGATGAATATATACATGACCACTAGCGCGCGTGTTATTCGTCAGCAATGGAGCTAAACTGTAAAAATATTGTTTTTTTGTACTTGTACAAGGAATTTTATGGAAAATACTTGCTAAAGTTATTTTTTTAACACTACAAATAAATCAGCGTAAATTTTATAATACTCTAGCGTAGAATGTGTAAAACTAAAGTAGAATTAAAAAAAAACGAATTTTGCAGACTTCAGGTTTATTGTAAACACTAAGCTACTTAAATAATGTAGTACGTCTCCTAAAGTGATGTGTTGTAAATACAGTCTATTCGCGGATTATTCACACATTTTGATATGTCAAGTATCACGAGTGTTTTATTCTACCATAAGCAGAAAACTATTTTATATTTTCTTAATTTCCTCTCTAAAATATAATGTATCTCCAAATTATAGCATTTCGTTTGTAATTAATATAAATAAAATCAGGGATTAAATAGGTATGTTGGTAATTCCTAGTAAGAAATAGATCCTATAGAATGTATTATTAAAGGGAGTGCGCATGAATGCGGTGTGCTGTCCCGTTGGTGTAATTTTCTGGACTTGGTGGAATAATATCTTGACATTGGAACTCAAGCAGGGCTTCGGAAAAGTTGGAAGTAACCGTGAATCGAATATATACAATATTTCAGCTGTATAGCTACAAGACAACCTTTCGCGACTACAGTACATTAACAAACATGTTTATTTTTCTCACACTCAAAATATACAATTTACAAAACAATAGAGAAAAAATGGCATGTTAAATTCCTTAAAGAAGATTCGGTCCCGGCGACCTTCAATTAATGAAACTTTCGCGACAGCCAGTATTGCGAATTTTATACTAACTCTTCAATTCCCGCATTAATTTTTGGTTTCAAGCGTTGCACTCAAGTAATAGCTTTGTTAGTGCTGTACTCATCGTGATTCAACACTTCCTTTATTCACGCGACCAATTAAATAAGGGCTTGGTGCTTTAGTGAAATAGGGAAAAACATTCACCAACCACAGCTGTATAAACGCTAACAAAACACTATACCCAGTACCCACAGTGGAGATACTGACTGTACTGCCACGCGAGAAAACCGCTTATCGCTTCCTAGCAGTTACTAGTTAAAAATTGATAAAAATTTCTTTAAAACGAACAGGAGGGACTTACGGATTATATGGTCTGATACCCTTTGAACAGCCTTCCTAGTTGTCATAGCGGCCTCAATGTAATCATTGTGCATTTATTCACATTAAAAAGAAATATACAATATTTTAATGTAAATATTTTTTTTTCAGGATATAAATGAAAGTCAGTAGTTTGTTGCCAAATTATAAATTTCTCTATCGGAACACAAATGCGGTCTTTGAGAAGGGTCAAATTCCGAGAAATTCGCTGTAAGTAGCTCTCTGTTTAATATGTTTATTCCTCTGTTAAAACAGTTTTTTTTAAGAATACAGCGACAATGCCGTATCTTTCCTGAACAAATTGCTGTAATAAAACAATACCGTCGCCGCTTAGAATTATGTGGTAACAGAACACGCGCGAAGCTAGTTTATGCTAATTTTACGTCGCCGTCGCAACGCTTCGTTACTTCCGGACGTGACCTTGAGGATTTGAAATTTTTCTACTCGGGAGGAGAGTTCTAAAATGAAATTCTTTTTTACTGAGGATCTGTACATCTACTGACGAACCAAGCGGACACATAACAAGGCCTGATAATAATAATAGAACTTACGTACCGGCCCTCTATAGAAGGCTGACACAAATGTCAGAGCCAGAGTTGCCAACTTATTTGATAGATAGTCCCTAAATCTAAATACAAAAATTAAAATAAAGTAACTATATTGTAACCTCAGTCTGTTTCAAATTAAATGTAGACAAAATAAATTTTTTTTTTTCGTAGCTTGGAATATTATTTATTATTGTTCATTACAGTTGCTTAAAACACACACGTGTGTGTGTATATAACACACACATATATGTATAAACGTACGACTGTCTGAAATTGTAAAAATTAAAAATTTAAAGCAAAGTTATTCTATCTAAAAATTTATTATTTTTTGAAACATTTTATTAATTAATTAAAGGGAAGACAGACCGGCAAACGCACATTATTCTCAGGCTGTATAAATGGATTAAAAACTTATCCAGTTTAGAGGTTCGCAAAAGTTCGCGTACGAAGGACAGAACCAGTATCGTTATTCTTTGAAAAGACAACTCAAGGGAATTCCTATAAAAAGATTATCACATGAAACAGAACACGTAATATACCTCACAAGATATTCCCATGCTGTGTCTATGTGTACACAATGTATTACGGGTGAATAAACAGTCCTAAAGACACAAAAGAGCAGTAATATAACACAAAAGAAAATATTTAGTCGTTCTTAGATTTACAGAGAAATCCATAAATGTTCGACCTTTTGCATAGACGAAGTTTGGCCTCCAGACCATCGTCACTATAAAACACTTATGTACACTTTATGTACCACTATGTAGTTTCCAAATTATTGTTTGTGGTACACAAACAATAATTTGGAAACTACTTTGCCGAAAATTTTCTTGTAACGCTACATCTGAAACATTGTATATGAACAAGTCATTATTTTAAAAAAACATACATAATTGTTCATGCAATCTTATTTTCATACTAATTTTAAAACATCTGCTTGATGAAATTTAAAATTAGTTTTACACATTACACACTAATTCATTTGTAGTGTTTCAAAAATATATTTACAAATGATTATTTATACAAAACATTTTACAGTGTTCTNTAATTTGGAAACTACTTTGCCGAAAATTTTCTTGTAACGCTACATCTGAAACATTGTATATGAACAAGTCATTATTTAAAAAAAACATACATAATTGTTCATGCAATCTTATTTTCATACTAATTTTAAAACATCTGCTTGATGAAATTTAAAATTAGTTTTACACATTACACACTAATTCATTTGTAGTGTTTCAAAAATATATTTACAAATGATTATTTATACAAAACATTTTACAGTGTTTAGAAATTACTAGCTCTGGTGAGAAAGTCACTAAGTTGGCAACAGTGGAGTCCGGCGACACATTAGCGCTGCGAGGCTACGCGCGCGTTAAAAATAAAGGACTGTGTGCGTGGAGAAACGCTGAAGGAGCGTCACAGATGGAGATATCCAGGAATAAGAGTGATACGGGGTTTGTGGTCGGGCGGCGTGACGCAAGATGGACTCTGGTTTCCGCCTGGCGCCAGTCACTGCGCCAGATGACTGCGTTGGGATGGCCTGCAAGAGCATGTCCGACGATGACCTTAGTAGGCCGGGCTCCTCTGTGGCAGTGCGCAAGGCCGGACAACCGTGCGGTGCTTGTTGAAACGCTTTTCCCGAGCCGCCGAGCACGCAGTTGTGGCAGTGAACACTGACGAGAGAGAGAGACAGGCAGAGAGAGAGAGATCGGAAGGGAGAGAGAGGGAAAGAGAGAGAGGGTGAGTGAGGGATAGAGAGAGGGTGAGAGATGGAGAGGGAGAGGAGATAGAGGGAGAGGGGATAGAGGGAGAGAGGGGAGAGAGGGATGGAGGGAGGGGAGAGAGGGATGCAGAGAGGAGATAGGGTAGGAGAGAGGTGAGAGGTAGGGAGAGAGGGAGGGGGAGGGGGATAGAGTGAGGGATGGATATAGGGGGAGAGAGACAGAGACAGAGAGAGAGAGAAGGTTTGGGCCACTCTTAACATTAATGTCTTGAGAGCCGATGTCTATAATGGTGAAGCGAGGTGAAAATGGAGCAGCACCGGAATGCGGAATGCAAGGATGGGGGAAACGGAAGATCCCCGATAAAACCTGCCGCACAGTGGCATCGCCCAGTGCGATTCCCACGTGCGAAAATTTGGAAGCGACTATGCGGACTTATTATGGACTTTCTTGCTTACTGTAACTTTCGCATCGCTTATCGTTTAAAATAACAGTTAAATTCAGTTAGTTCTTCTATTTAATATCGCACATATTTTAAGATACGTATTCGGGTTGAAATGAGCATTACAAGACAGTACAGGCTACGAGAATCACATTCCAACAGAAAGCTTAATCAATTTCGCGCAAGTCAATAAGATCACAAGAATAGGTGCTCGCCACACGACACACGGATTATTAACACCACTGTCCCTTAATTTTGAATTCGTAGGAATTATGTCATGTATAAATACATTACTAGGTTCATATTTTTTTTATTTAAAGAGGTAAACTAGCCCGGTTTTAAAAAAACTTGGTATCATTTTGGAAACAAATTAATAAAGTATAAATAAATTGTAATAGAGCGTTTATTAGAGTATCAACTAGGATCGGTGGCAACAAATTATTAATTGCTTTTAAAGCTAACTGTAAATGTATTAAAATAACCAGTGGTCTACAATTAATATTCTTTGGAAAAAAGTAAAATAACATTCTGTGTCCAAAAGAGAAAAGTTTAGTAAAACTTAAATGGAAGCTCAGTCGCCATGGCTTCTTTTATTCTCTTAATTGGCGTAGGTGTACAAGCCAATAAGGTGTGTTAATGCAGGTGTTTAATAAAGGATGGTGACGTAATCCAATATGGCGGTGATCAGCACCGCAGCACCGGCTCCTGGCTCCTTGTTCCTGTATCGGCTTTTTCTATCTACTCAGGACCGCCCAGGAGATTTTTGGGGCCTGGAGGAAAGATATTTTTGGATCCTCCTATATGACATGACACTACGTACTTCAAACATTAACTACAGCCGGTTCGCAATATATTCACACTTTTTAAACGTATGACGTGTTTGGTTGTCCTTAAATATGCCATGTTTCACAATTGTTTTGTACTTCTGTCAACGTGAAAGTATCTTATTTTTGGTTAAATTGATTTTATATTTATATTTTATCTTTACATTTTAATATTTAATTTTTAATTAATATGAATAAAACAGAGACAACAGATGCGTTGGTGATGCATAGTAATAAAATGTTCTCATGCAAAATATTATTAAACTGGGTGCGCACAAATTTTGTGCGTTGTCCCTTTGGTGTAATTTTCTACACTTGGTTAAGAGCTGTTCGCATGAGGCGGAGGAATAGCCTGAAAGTACGAATTTAGCAGGGCTTCAGAAAATCTGGAAGTAACCATAAATGGACTATACGTTTTTTAGCTGGAACCTGCTGACAGTGTATTTCTAGAGGGCGAGTCTGTGTCGTACACGCGCTGTAGAGCGCCAAGCCAATACCGCGACTTTCCTGTTTAAATCTAATGCACAACACTGTATTTACACTGTCTAATTCCCCACATGACCGTGCTCACGGTAAACTAATGAGAATTTTTTAAATCAACCTTTGAAAAATGCCACTGCCCTTTCCTGCATACCTAAATATTTAGGGACTGTAAAATTTCGCGAAATTCGTTTTAGGCAAGCTCGACTTCAAACACGCGTGCATTTCTCTTATTTTTGTGATTGAATCGCAGTTCATTAGACACGCCCGCGAGAACTCGGAGCCACTAACAGGTCTGTAAGTAAACCAAGCGCTGAATACAGCGCCATCTTGCCTGAGGTAAAACTGGCTATTTACTGGGGGAGCAGCCAATCAACAGACAGCTGAGTCTCGAAAATTCATGGGACAGTGGAATATAGCGTACAGGTCGTTTAAAACGCGTAATTCTCCTGTCCCTACCTATGTTTTAACGGGCACGTTACTTGGCATGCGCCCAGTAAAGTTGGTAACAACGCAGGGAAAGTAGTTCCATATATTAAGGTTGAAATAAAAGTGTTCCGTAAACTCTTATTATGCTTTCTGTTTTTAATGGATAAAAGTGAAAAAGAACTAGCAAATTTGTAAACCATTTACTTTTCTAATAATTTCACGTTTTTACTTGACCGAAGCGACGCATGAATAAAGCGACCAGGCGCGTGGCAAAGTTAATTTATCTCATGGAGGAATAATACGTAATGTTCATAGAACTGTATCTTAAGAAGGGATTTCAAAAGCGCTCAATTTACCGCGAACAGCATTTAGTTGTTCGCATTATTACAGGAGTGGGTTTTGCATCATCTTACGAAAATGAGAGTAACTTATAAGTAGGGGCAGTGATAATTCGCGAAAGGATTTCGAGACAAGATACAGTCCAAAGCACTGTAGAGTCGTCCAGCTTCTTTGATTGGCTAAAAAAAAACGTTCTGGCCGGTGTTAACCGTTTGCGCACGAATCACGAAGGTTCAGTATCGGAGTTACTTAGTCCTGAGTGGCTTGGTCAAAGACGGACACGTCACCAGCAGCCAATAGTGGTATAGCAACAGCTGAGGTGTGTATATAGTATTCAAGCCTACTGTGTGCTCCGATTTTTACGCGAAAAGTCACTGGCCCTTCTTATAAGAAACTTTGAGGGGTTCTCTTGGAATCAGGAGTCTGAGTAAAATGTCCAATTTGCCCCTCCCTGAGCCAACCCCTTCCACACCCCTTCGGAACGACCTTGAGGTCCGCCATACGGTGCGGCACAAACCACAAGGTGCAGTGCAGTTATTCCAGACGCCTCGATCCTTTCTCCGCAGGACACAATTTACTCTTCGGGAAGCAGCCCAGTTAGCTTCTGTCGGGAAGGCCTTAAAAAGCGGCACGGGCTACTTACGAAACACTACATTTGCATTTAATGACAGTGCACTAACGCCGTCTTAATTCATTTTATAACCGGTTCTTAAATAACACAAGAGAACTACTTTCCCGGCTAAGTATGTATTTCGGCAGTCAGTAAACGCCTAACAACTCACACTCTCAAACTTGTTTGGGCGTTCCCCTCCCATTCCGGCTACTTGTTAAAGGAATAGCTAGTTACTGAGGTAAAAAAAAAGAAAAAAAAAGGCGAAGCTCTGCTGACGAAAAGAACACACTCATTACGTATGGAACTATCTTTGCGGTAGGCCTGTCTTGTGAGTGAGTGAAGAGATTTGGGCGGTTCTTATNTTGGGCGTTCCCCTCCCATTCCGGCTACTTGTTAAAGGAATAGCTAGTTACTGAGGTAAAAAAAAAGAAAAAAAAAAGGCGAAGCTCTGCTGACGAAAAGAACGCACTCATTACGTATGGAACTATCTTTGCGGTAGGCCTGTCTTGTGAGTGAGTGAAGAGATTTGGGCGGTTCTTATNGCACTCATTACGTATGGAACTATCTTTGCGGTAGGCCTGTCTTGTGAGTGAGTGAAGAGATTTGGGCGGTTCTTATCGTGATCTTGAGAGCCGATGAGGGTGAAGCGAGGTGGGTATGGAACTGCCAGAATGAAGGTGCGGGCGAAGCGGTAGAACCCCGAGAAAACCCCCGACCAGCGGCATCGTCCGGCACGATTCCCGCATGCGAAAATCCAGAGTGGCCCGGCCGGGGATTAGACCCGGTTCGCCTTGGTGGGAGGCGAGCAAGCTGACCACTCAGCCACCGCGACCCCGCCTGTCTAGTGTATTAACGCTGCGTTGACCAATGAAGAGAGGGAAATTTGAAATACAAAATTTAGGCCTTAAATAAAAGTTTAATGCATTGCTTCTAACCTCCACGTGAATCTCAAAGCTGTTACAATTAACATAAAATAAGCCAGTTATTGCTACGTAAGTATAGGCTGTTCACGGTAAAGTGAGCACTTTTGAGGCCCTAGTTACTTTTTTTTCCTATCAGCCATTTTTCATCCTTCCACCACTTTTAAAATAAATATTGCCATTTAAGTAATAAACACAGTGTATATATTTCATCGGACTAAAAAATTAACGTCCAAAGCTACAATGAAATATGTTTATTGACTTATTCCAAATGAGAAGACTTCTAAAAGTGCTCACTTTACAGTGAATAGCATATAGTGTATTTAACTATAACATGACCTTTTTACTTATGCTGGTTTGAATCTGCTTTTGGAGTTGGACGTTACATTTCATTTCAACCCAGTCAAAAATGCAGTAAATGTAATATATCAAACAAAAGGTTTTTTTTTAAATTAGGAAATAAGGGTAGCACTTCATAAATCAAGCAAATATATAATCGTGGCAACTGACGGGGGAAATTTTTTTTTTTTTTTTTTTTTTCCCTTTACAATATTTACAACGCGGGAGTACGAAAACAAGTTCACTTCACACACCATGCCACTCGGACGCCTGAAAAGCGAGTGATTATTTTTAAACGACTGTCTAAAGCAATATTAAAAATTTGCTGTAAGACCAGCCGAACTAATGATACACTACAGCTATGAAATGCTTCACGTTATGTCACTCACTATATATTATATTTCGCAAAACTACAGGTGAAAATACAATATCGAGATTCAGAACCAGAGTACACAATTAAGTACGTTACGCACGTGTAGGTAATTTTTTTGGTCTGTATTGCAAACTGCGAAGCTCAATGGCCAGTGGTCTTATCCGTGATTCGCAAAGCGTCTTATTTGGTCTAGGTCATAATATAACTCTAGCCGAATATACATATATCCTTCAGCTCATTTACCGTGACGACGAAACAAGTGTCGTGTCGACTTAAATACAGCACGCATCATATAATGTTTTGTTTTGCAACATCTGAAACCGTTAATTAAAGTGGGTTTGAAAGGGTTAGAACTGTTCTGAGAAATCTCACTAGCTCTATTTGCAAGTGACCGGAGTATCTACTTCCGGCTGACGGCACTTACGTGAAATGTATACACGCTGAGGCCCCGTGTCTGACGAAGCCACCGCTGCTCGGCGGGTTTTCTCGGGGATCTCCCATTTACTCCGCCCTCGCATTCGAGCACTGCTTCACACTCACCTCTATTCGCCGTCGCCGGCTCTCAAAACCTCGATGTTACGAGCCGCCCAAACCTCTCCACTCCCACTCAACTATAAATGTTAAACGGTATTTCGCACTAATACAAAATTAAAATATTTTTTTTGGTGATCCGCACCGTTAACCGCTATAGTTAGGGCCAGTGACTTTCCGCGTAAAAATCTGAGCACACAGTAGACTTCAATACTATATAAACACCTCAGCTGTTGTTATACCTCCATTGGCCGCTGGTGCCGTGTCCGTCTTTGACCAAGCCACTCAGGACTAGGTAACTCTGACACTGAACCTTCATGATTCGTGCGCAAACGGTTAACACGGGCCAGAACATTTTTTAGCCAATAAAAGAAGCTGGACGACCCTAGAGTGCTTTGGACTGTATCTTGTCTCGAAATCTCTTCGCGAAATATCACTGGCCCTACCCACCGTCTGCAGTTATAGTGCAGCTGCACAGTGGCGGGGCACAGCATCGCCAGCGATCGCACCCCAGCCGTGGCGGTCGCAGCCATCTCGCGGGACATTAACAGACGTCCCGCCCCGCGGGGCGTCTCAGTGTCCCGCGACTAATTACTCCTGCCTTAACGACGCCGGCCGCAGGCGGCACTCTCCTTGCATTTACGATAAGCGCTCGCCGCCCGACCCAGCGCCCGCCCGTAAAAAAAAAAANCACTTGGCTACAAACTAATTACCAACCGCGCTCGTCTCACGGCAAACTGTTTATTGTGCGCGGGGCGGGGGAAAACAAATAAAATAATCTTCTAATTAAGAGTACGGCGGCGTGCCATCCGAGCTGCGCGGCGGAGCGACAGGCTGTCCGGGCCCCCATTTAGGCGGCCACGATTCTGCGAGACCATCTCCTGCTTGTCTTCTGGCTGTATTACGTGCGTCGAGGCCATTGCTGGGCCGCTCCAAGCCTTAAGGTGGCCGCCTGGTTGAAGGAATTTTGCACGTCTGAGGCCTAAAAGCGTGGGAGCGCTAGGGCCACCGAGACATACGCATCAACTCTCCCATCGCCTCTACGAGACTTTCAGCGGAGACCCTACCATTTCATGACGAAATAATAAAAATAAAGGTTTGATGCATTTCCTTATTACTTTTTTAACGTTTTTTTACCGGAATGTTGATACTTAAAAATTGACCGTGAAAACACCCGTTGGGGCTATTTTCACTATCACAAAAAAAACATGCTTTTGAGAGAGAAATGGAGGAACTGAAAAACGTATACAGACGCGTAACGTTTCTTAAATGCTATTCGTAAGCAGACCTCACTCAGACACGTTTTTCAGGAGAAGTTCCCTGCGAGCGTATATTTTCAATATAGGTACGTAGTATGTATTTTTTTGGAAAACATCAATTTTAAAAATTGCTTGCAAACTGGCAATACATGTTATGGAAACATTTCCGCTGTAGGGAACTTCTCCTAAGAAATTCGCGAATAACTCATTTTGTTTGAAACGCCTATCTTTTTAATTAACGCAATGAGGAGAAATTCCCTTAACATGGGATTTCTATTTGAAATTTCGCAGCTGTCAGCCAGTAGGCAGGGCCCTTAAGAGTTGCTAGTTAGGACATAACTTATGTACATTCATTAATTGCGCGTTTACATTTATCTAAGAAATAAATATCCCGTGTATACTACTTTTTGCAAGAAAAGATAAAAAAATCCACTATCCAAGCCCGTATATTTTCGATTTTTATCATATTAATTGTATTTTACAATTGAAAAACTCATGAAAATCGAAAAAAAATAAAATTTTAGAGCTTGCCTGCACAGTTTCTTCCGGATCTGCTCCATACTCACCCCAGTCACCCTCATCGGCTCTCAAGACCTTGCTGTTAAGAGCCGCCCAAATCTCTTCACTCACTCATTCACTCACGCTAGAACATACTTATTTAATTTTTTAAAAATCAATTAATAAGAGCCTGGTTTTAATAAAAATTAAAACCCATTTCCAGTCTGGATGGTTAAGAAAGAAAATTTTTGAAAATAACTTTCGTCGAGTAGGGCAATCATAATAGTTACCGTGATTCCACGAAAAAAATTATTAATATCTACTATTATTAAAAAAAATATATTGTTTTCCTTTACTGTTTTAAGCACATTCATTTCAGTTACAAAAGTTATAACTTTCATGGCTGAATGAAGAGTGGAGTGGAGAGATTTGGTGACTCTTAACATCGAGGTATTGAGGTGCGTACGGAGCGGCGCAGGAATGAAAGTACGGGTAAAACGGGAGATCCCCTAGAAAACCCGCCGATCAGCGGCGGCGTCCGGCCCGATTCCCACGTGCGAAAAACCGGGAGCGATCCCGCTGGGACTCGAACCTGGTTCGCCTAGGTGGGAGGCAAGCGGCCTAAGCACTACAAGCCTCTTCAAGGCTGAAAGCGACGTACATGAAATCATTAACTAAATACTGCATATTCTTCAACATTATAAGAAATATTTTATTACGTAAAAACAGAGTAATAATTATAATATTCTTGCTTGCTGGAGGGTATTTTTTTTAATGTGCTTTCTTAACCATCAAAAGTAAAAATACGCTAAATTTTAATTTAAAAAAATTAACTTTTCTAAACATTTTTAATGGGTAAACGCTGGCAAAATATTTTAAAAAGTTACTAAAATATATATGAATCATTTTCTCATGTGCAATATAAATCGTATTTTTTGTGACAATTTTGGTAGAGCGTATACTACTTTGTAGTGAATTCTGCATATTGTACACACGAGTGCAGTCCTCCGTTGGTAAGCCATACTTCTCTACCTCCTGAAGTGAATGGCAATGTCTGCTGTGTGCCAGAGCATTTTAAGCAGATAAAGCGAACTTGAACAACGTGTGCTCTTCACAACACTTATCACCTACTGATCTATCAACACGTGTAGGAGATAACACAATGACTAGCTGATAGAACGGCAGATGAAAAATTCGAAACTTAAAACCTCTCGACACTCCGCGCTGTTTCTTGTATATATCTCTCTGTTCGTTAGATATCTTCGTATCAATCTATTATTATAAATGTATGTAATGTACCGAATACCTAGCATTAACGGCCTCCATAATAGTATTATGGGTCTCGTTGTAAGAAATCGTGTCTGTTGCAATTAAAAAAAAAAAGAACAGCTAAGGAATATTTCACTACAAATTTTTCTTGCAAGACAGAAATAAAAGTCGAAATTTGGTTGCCCATCCATAAATTTGGTTATTGAAACATAAATGTGGTCGTTGATAAGTATCAAAGTTAGCAAAAGTCGCTGTAAGTGACCCAATGTGTTTACAATATTTATTCTTTTGTAAAATAATGTGTTGTAAACTATGGCGACAATGATGCCTTCTTTATGAACAGATTACTTATATTAAAACCCTTTAGTCGCCGTTTAAAATTCTGAAGAAACAGTACACACGCGAAGATTATACTTCTTTCCATCGCCTTTGAAAAGGTTCCTTATGGCCGGATGTGACCAACAAAAGGTTATTAACAACTTCTTCTTTCCTTTATCACACAAAACATTATTCCCTAAATTATCTTACAAGTCAATTTTCCTGCACACACTACTAACGGGTTCTTCGGTCATGAAAAAAAAAATCACGTTTCTCAATATTTTCTGCAGGTATTTCAAAGATCCATATGTTTCTATGCAAAATAAAATAAGCAATTCTGCAGGCATAATATCTTCAGCGCCTGATTACAGCTTATCCGACCTTACAATGAATGTAATTTGCACTCATCTGCAAGTAATTGTATCTACATCATTCAGAAACATCATACTTACCCTGCTGGACGATTGAAAAAAAAAAGTATTAAACTTTGACAAAAAAATTTTTATGAAAGTTAGGCTGCGTTATGATAATACATGTTCATTAAATGTTGTAAGTCTAATTTGTTGCGAATCGCTGCAAAGAGTGCATTTAACAATGATACCAAGCTGAAAATTGCCTTGAATTAAATTTGACAGCAGTATGTTACCACCGGTTTACGAAACGACCGTTTATAGTTCAGAATATCGGGAAAGGCGTGGTTGTGTTTATGTTTCGATTTTGGGAATAACCTTTGATCAGCAAGAGAGAGGTAGAGAGAAAGAGTGAGAAGAAGGAGGGGGGGGGGGCACTTAACGGAAAAAATACAAAAGTGAAGGCGTTCATAAACAAGATATAAACTTGGAACGAGCCTTGTGTATGATTGGCTATAACATGCTGCGAAATGTTCCCTATTGGCTGGGCTTCCGCCCGGAGAGTAGGTTACCAGGCGCTGATTGGCGAACGGCGTTCCGGCATGTCTCTAGCCAGTGGTGACACTTTGCTGGTCTGTGCGGGTTGAGTTTGATTTGCGAAGGTGTGCACGCATCTCGCTTATGTATGGTTAGGGGCAGTGATATTTCGCGAAAAGACTTCGAGACATGATACAGTCCCAAGCACTGTAGGGTCGTCCAGCTTCTTTGATTGGCTAAAAAAAAGTTTTGGACCGTGTTAACCGTTTGCGCACGAATCACGAAGGTTCAGTGTCGGTGTTACCTAGTCCTGAGTGGCTTGGTCAAAGACGGACACGGCACCAGCAGCCAATGGAGGTATAACAACAGCTGAGGTGTGTATATAGTATTGAAGTCTACTGTGTGCTCCGATATTTACGCGAAAGTCACTGGCTTGTATGGTTGATGACTAGGGATAGGATAATCTCGCGTGTTCAATGACCTGTAGGCTAGACTCCACAGTCCTGTGTACACTCGAGCCTTAGATGTCTTCATTGGCTTCTGCGTCAGAGAGTAGCCAGTGTTACTCCGCACCTGGCAGAGTGACACTCGCTACTTGTTTCTTTGCAGATCTGCTATTGGCTCAGGGTCGTCCAGGGCGTGTCTAAAGAACTGTAATCCAATTGCAAAGGTGACTTCAGTATACACGGGTTGGGCGTCTATCACGTCATGAATTGAATTCGCGAAATTTTCTTATCCCTATATTGATGATGTTTGTTAGTTGCGAGAAGCACACCAGATACAAGTACATCGTACACCGAAATATCACACGAGTGAAAAACTTTAGCTCCAAAATGTATTCGGGTTAAGGCTCCCGCCTACTTGGAGCTATTTTCCGGCATTTGAGGCCGAGAAGCGCAGAGGCGATAAGGGCGACACTACCTCGCGCATCAAGTAAGCCATCGCCACTAAGCGCGAGGAATGGCGTGCATTGTTCTCGTCGCTCTGCGTGTACTTGTGAGACTTTCAGCGGTGACCCTATTATTTTATCGGTGGAGAGTCTGTATGAATGTTCAGTGCAGGGCCCTCGAGTAGTTTTGTGTGTATCTGACGCGAATTTAGAGATACGACGCCTTGAAAAAGCAGTTAATAGCCATTCTGAAGTTCTCAAAATGGTGTTTCTAATATGCGCGACGTCTTGAAAGCACTCAGCAGCACTCTTCTGAAGTGTGCGTTGTTCTCGTAGATCAGCGCGTTGGACGCACGTTTAATAGTTTAAGCGAAACACGTGAATTTCTAACCCTGCAACGCAGTTCAGACGCCCGGTAGGCAGGAGCCTTAATTTACGATGAAAAATAGCAGATGCACTCAACAACTTTTGACGTAAATACAGTTTGGTAGGTGGCACCATCAATGCGCCAGGATGAAACAAGGTTTTAAACTTGCAGCCGCGCTCCTTTACTGTTACCCGTCTTTAGCGTGATTTAGGGGCGCATTAACCGATCTCGGGGCCATAACGGGCTCGTAAAGGAGTGTCGTTTCATGCGACGACCGCTAGAAGTACCTCCGGTCGAATCTGTCGCCAGGCGAGCGGGCGGTTGTGTGGTGCGGAGTTCTCCTGAAACGACGTCGTTACGGTGGCTACACTACGCCAAAGAGTAGGCAGGCAGACAGAGGTGGAACAGCCGTCTACACTGCGGGCTTCAGCCTCACACGCCGAGTGGGGGTGGCGCAGCGCTTCGGACTCGCGTTCGGGACGACCTGGGTTCGAATCTCGGTCCGGCCATCTTGATTTCCGTTCCCCGTGGTTTTTTCCAAAATAAATGGGGGCCGCGGTGGCGTAGATGTCAGACTACGCGCCTCCCGCGCAGGCGAATCGGGTTCGATTACCGGCGGGTCCGCTCCCGGACTTCCGCACGTGGAAATCGTGCCGGGCGATGCCGCTGATTGGCGGGTTCTCTTGGCGATCTCCCGCTTTCCCCGCGCCCTTGCATTCTGGCGCTGTTACATGCTCGCCTCGCTTCACTATCATCGGCTCTCAAGACCTCGATGTTAAGAGCATTCCGCTCCACTCTCCCAGTAAAGTTAGTACCGACGCAGGAAAAATGACAGTTTCACGAGTTAAAGTTGAATTATAATTGTTTGGTAAACATTCGTAAATAGTGAAATTTATTCTAGTGATCAGGTCCTTGACAATCTTGATTTTGCAAATGGTGGAGAAAAACACAATGTACGTTCAAATAAGTCTTAACCAGGGCTAGACTTATTTCTACGCAGGTTAGGAACAAAACAAGTTTTCTTATGGGAGAGTTTGATATAGGGAAGATTTCCGCCGCTAGGTGCGCAGTGTTCCAAAGAGGTCACCTACAATCAAAATTTTAAGCTATGTGAATAATAAATGAGCATTATTTTACTTGGTTAAGTAGTTATTTTAAATTTGATTCATAATTAGATATTGCAATTAAGTTGTTTTTTAACGTCGAAAATATAGAAAAATCTGGTACACATACGACACTAGTGCTTACCTAGTGGCGAAAAATTTTAGTACCCAAACTAAAAGCATTGAGCTTCCCAACCCGAGTAGAATAAACCTTACCGGGGGTTTCAAAAGTGCTCGGTTCACCGCGAAACAGCGCTTACAACGTCGACTTGGGGTTTGTTGTGTAGAGATCAGTTTCCCTTGCTCGCAGCGGCGGGTTGGACGCACGGACGAGCCCCGTCTGCGTCGAGGAGGAGCGAGAGGTGAAAGTGTGGGAGCGCTAAGTGACGGCGTCAACTGAGGCGCGGAGGGGAGCGAGCGTCGTCTCCGCAGACACACGTGGCCGCCGACACTGTCAACAAGGCTCAGTGTCGCGTGCTGCGAGGACACGGCCCGCCGTCGACAACTGCCCCGCACGTGGAGGTCATCCACACACACACACACACACACCGCCCTAGAGCACTCGACAAGACAGAGGTGGAACGGCAGCTTGTACCGTGAACTACAGCTGCGCGCGCGCCAGAGACAGCCGACAGCCCGGCCAATAGGGAACCTCGTGCAGCACGTAGTGGCCAATCAGAAGCAATCGTCACGACGGTCGTCTTTGCTTTCGAGGAAGAGGTGCTTTTTTNGCGCGCGCAGCACTACGTTGTCACGTAAAATCTTCGCCCGTAAAACCGACTTTACAGGCAACCATTTTTTTACTAACTACTCTAAAACTAATTGTTATATGAGCCCGCGGTAGGGACGGGAGTTAAGTGCGTCTCAGGGTTAAGCCCCATACGCCTACAAGGAAGGGAGTATCATGCGAGGAGACATGCATNCAAGGAGACATGCATCACGGCAAAGAGGGATTGGGCTGCCATGGCCTGATTTTGGCCATGACAACCTCCCTAAGTGTACTTATAGCTAAACTATATTTAGAGGAGAAAGGGGGAAACCGGCACAGTCACCGTAAAAAACCCTTTCGACAGGAAAGAATTAAAAAATTGGGTCATGCATTATCATGTTTAACAGAAAATGCTACAGGAGACAGAGGGTAGGAATCATGCTCTTTATTATGATAGGAAAAAGTGCTAGTAGAGAGGGGGCGGGTAACTTTCCTTCAATTGGCACTGGGTTTAACCAGAGTAACACTAGCGCATCACTCTGGTGGGNACTCCCCCCGAATCCCCAGTGGATTCTGAAACTTAAAGGAAGAGATGCATCGAGGTGGTACAGTTTTATAGACCGTTTAAGGTAAAGTGAGCACTTTTGTGGCCGGAGTTATTCTTTTCCTATCAGCCGTTTCTTATTCTTCCACCACTTTTTGAAATGAATGTTGCCATGTAAGTAATAAACACAGTGTATAAATTTTACCGGTTTCGAAAGTAAACGTCTAAGGCAACAATAACGTATATTTATTGACTATTATTCCAGATGATAGGGCTTTAAAAAGTGCTCACTTACCCGCGAATAGGCTATACTGTAATTTCACCTTTCAAGGACAGGCACAGTTGGCGGTTGGTGTTAGCACGTTAGTGTTGGTGTAAATTCGTTCGCGGGTGAGCCAACAGATAGCAGTAATTTCTTAAAGAAGGCGTCTCTATCGTTTCAATTAGCTATTGGTGGAATTTTAAGCTCTAAAATTAAATGAACGAGAGTTTTATTGCTGATATGTTAACGTTTTTGTTTCACTTAAGACAGAAGACTCTAACAAATGTGTACACATGAGCATAATCGCATAAATATTAAAGTTTCCAATTTATATTATTTATTTTTCTTGGAACATAATGTATGTATGCATTAACCATATAAAAGTATACAAGTTCGTAACGTTTGATAATTGACGTTCCATAGATACCAAAGTTTCGGCACCTGACACATTAATTTTTCTTTGCGCACATATCACAATAAAATAATACATATTTTGGTTCAACTACATCACATTTCCTGTTTGGCCAGCCCTTACATCTGCACTGAATCCAGTTTTCTTCTAAAGTTTCACGGAAAATGATGCACATTGTCTTCGTCGGTGAAGATTTTTATTGGCACTTGTTCTAGCAATACTTCGACTTAGAACCTTCTCGATATAAGACTGACCTGATGAACTTTCGTTGTGGCAGAATTTTGGAATTATGTCGAGTCCGCGACTCCACTGTTTCGTTATTGGGGCATGAAGTTAGGATATCACTTCTCTGAGCTTTCCTTGTTCAAGATCTTCTGCTTCTTGTTGCATATGAAAGAAATGGTGAGATTTCTAAATTCCTCCTATATACGTTGATGTTGATGGTATTTAGTCTTCAGGAAAAAGTCCTGTTGCATAACTTATACTCATTTTACCACACACCACGTGGTCCTCAGTACCTGTCATTGAATCTTCACTCCAGGAACACCTGTTGGTGCATATTCCTTTGAATTTCGGCATGACTGTTGTGTCTCACAACTGTAAAATACAGCCCCATAAAATTAATGATTAGTACCCACCCATCTTTTAAACATAAATTCGTTATATTTCATATCAGATTCTGTGTCCGAGGCTACCCTCTTCCTAAGAGCCCATGGCCACCCACAATGCACTCAATTAGAAATAAATAAGACATCGTCTACAAGACGTGTCCAGATGTTAACTACGCCATAGATATCCTCATAGGCTGTTTACGATAAAAAAAAACACTTTTGAAATCAACCTTAGAAAAATGTAATTAATTGTCCGTACCTGCGAATATTTTAACGGGCACACTGACAGGAATATACTTTTGGTGAAGTTGGCAACGACGGAGGAAAAGTAGTTCCATGAATTAACGTTTAATTACATCTTCACGTAAACATTTGTGAATACCGAAATTATTTCTTTTACTTTACGTTTTTTAATGCAAATAAAAGTTTGAGTTACACATTTATAAAATATTTACTTTTATAAAAGTTATCACAGCTTGACTTAACCGATGCATGAGTATCGTGATAAGTCCCGTGGCAATGTTAATTGTACACGCGGTGGAATAATACACAAGAAGCAAACAAATAGACCTTGAGCAGGGCTTTCGAAAGCGCTCATTTTACCGTGAACAGCGCATACTTCATAACACAGAACGACGCAAAACATCCACGCCCTCGAACTACTCTCACTCAACTGCAAGCAACTGCGCGGTACATGGAGAGAGTTCAGGTCACAGTTGACAAGCGCTGCCATCTAGCGAGAATTATGTAAACCATAACATCACCTCTCCGCTACATTTACCTACCTTTTATTCGGGAAGTTTGCAGTTCGCCGGCTTTAGTACAGCAAGCTTTAAAAAATTTAATATTTGCAACACCTGTAAACGTAAACTAAAGTGCGATCTAGAATAGTTAAGTTTCTCAAGACGAAATATGTTGACCGGGATACTTTCGGAGTGTAACCGGGATTCAGATGCAGACTCACTGGTCCCAATACAACCGACGTTCGCATACTTCTCTGCGTAACAGTCGCTTTTGCTGATGCGATAATACACTTCGTAAACATTCGGGGAACGCACAAGGAAGCCGATACTCACCTTCGCGCACAACGACCGCCGCGCTAGAGCAGTCGTTATGGCCTGCGGCGTTACGTTGCAGCGCGCGCTCGTCGTGCTTTATGTTTCCGTTGAACCTGCACCGCCGTCAGCGACTACTTTTACTGCTTATAGCGTTCGCGGGCAGCGATCAGAGAAGAGAAGCGTGGGCGTCGACGAAGTCGCCCGTGCTTCGACAAAGAACGCGACGCCAAGCTGGGAGACTCCTCGAGCCGGTCGAAACGAGACTTCTCAGAAATACACACGGACGTGTCAGTCAATAACTCAGAGGTAAGAAAGTTTAACCCATTATTATTGACTTTTCCCGTAAAAATCGGAGCACACAGTAGACTTCAATACTATACACACACCTCAGCTGTTGTTATACCTCCATTGGCTGCAGGTGCCGTGTCCGTNAGTAGGGCCAGTGACTTTTCCCGTAAAAATCAGAGCACACAGTAGACTTCAATACTATACACACACCTCAGCTGTTGTTATACCTCCATTGGCTGCAGGTGCCGTGTCCGTCTTTGACCAAGCCACTCAGGACTAAGCAACTCCGACACTGAACCTTCGTGATTCGTGCGCAAACGGTTAACACGGACCAGAACGTTTTTTTAGCCAATCAAAGAAGCTGGACGACCCTACAGTGCTTTGAACTGCATCTTGTCTCGAAATCGTTTCGCGAAATACCACTGCCCCTAATTATTAGAGACCTGAAGAATTTGCGGATTCATTTTGGGGCAAGCCAGAATTCAAAACACGTGCGTTTNGTACTAAGCAACTCCGACACTGAACCTTCGTGATTCGTGCGCAAACGGTTAACACGGACCAGAACGTTTTTTTTAGACAATCAAAGAAGCTGGACGACCCTACAGTGCTTTGGACTGCATCTTGTCTCGAAATCTTTTCGCGAAATACCATTGCCCCTAATTATTAGAGACCTGAAGAATTTGCGGATTCATTTTGGGGCAAGCCAGAATTCAAAACACGTGCGTTTATATAACTTTAGCCGTTGGTCCACACGGTGTTCGACACCTCCTGGAGAACGGTGTCCAATCGTCGCCTTCCACTGTGACAGCAGACAACCAATGTGCAGTTGATATCGGCATATTTGTACATAAAGCTGTAGAGTCTAGCCTGCAGGTCATTGAACTCGCGAATTTTTCAGGTCTCTACCTATTATAACCTAGTGGACACATTTGTGAACGTTACGTACGTGTACGTAATTTCTGATCGGTACTGCACACTGCGAAACTCAATAACCAGTGATATTACCTGTGGGTATATACGATTCACAAACCGCCCTGCTGGTCTAGATCATAATTGGTTCACACAAATGTAGCCGATCATATAGCCTACAATTCATTGGCTGTGACAACGAAACAAGTGTTGTGTCGACTTAAGTACGGCATGCACCATAAAATTCTTATTNCTTTCGTCGCCTTCCACTGTGACAGCAGACAACCAATGTGCAGTTGATATCGGCATATTTGTACATAAAGCACTAGAGTCTAGCCTGCAGGTCATTGAACTCGCGAATTTTTCAGGTTTCTACCCATTATAACCCAGTGGACACATTTGTGAACGTTACGTACGTGTACTTAATTTCTGATCGGTACTGCACACTGCGAAACTCAATAACCAGTGATATTACCTGCAGGTATATATGATTCACAAACCGCCTTGCTGGTCTAGATCATAATTGGTTCACACAAATGTAGCCGATCATTCATTGGCTACAATTCATTGGCTGTGACAACGAAACAAGTGTTGTGTCGACTTAAGTACGGCATGCACCATAAAATTCTTATTTTGCAACACCTGAAACCGTAAATTAACGTGTGTTTGAGAAGGTTAAGAACGTTAGATACCAAAAAATTTAATAATTTTATATTTGCATCAAATATTATTCAACTTGTAGGCATTGTTATGTGATGACATTTTCCTCGAATAAAAAAGTGTTACCCATTATATTATTTTAATAATTTGACACCAAAGAAAAAATGTTTCGGTTTTGCTGCAGCCATTATAACAAGTACTAAATAAGTAGTACAAATAAAAAAAAAAAACAAAATGCAAACTAATGCCGTGGGCTACTGCTTGATATATAAAAAAAATCACGAAATACCATTTCATGCATAATTTTTTTTTATAATCTGCAATTTATTTTTTATACTTAAGAATTTTTTTTTTCATTTATTTGGCCTGTTATTTGGTTATCACTAGGGCGGCCTGTTTTTCGCGGAAAGATTTCAGAACTGCTTGTGCTCCAAATCACTAGCGCTCAGACCCACTTTCGTGATTGGATGATTTCAACTGTCATGCACTGCAGGTGTGTGCCCACAAATCACAGACCCTCGGTGTCGGAGTTACCTAATCCTGATTGGCCTAGTCAGGTAAGGAAGTGTCTCCCGACAAAGGCAAAACAGCACGTAGGACATAGGACATTGTAGTATATATAGCATTTGCAAAAATCTTTTCGTAAAAAAACAAATTACCCTAGTGGTCACGTATTTGTCACGTGGTATAACACGGCATTAACATATGTTGCAAATTTTTTTTTCAATTGTACAACTTAATTAGTATTTGTTATTACGGCTGCAACATAACAAAACAATTGTGTATATGACGTCAAATTATTAATAAAAAAACTACAAAGTGTAGACTTTTTTATTCTAGGAAAATGTCGTTTGGTACACATATAAAATAACTAATTTTTTGGTACCAAACACCCTTAGCCCCTTCAGCCCCGTTGTCCATGATCGAGAACATGTTGCACATGACGGATATTTATGATTGGCACTGTACACGAGTCAGCGGCGGAGACTTGGGCGTTCACTGAAAGTTAATTTTTCCAGCCAACAAAATATTCTGTTGAGTAGACAAAATTTGAAAACAACAATAAAATTGATTTTGTTTATATAACAAAATACGTGATTGAATAAACGCCAACTTGTTGGACCCAATAAAAAACTAAACGCATCAAAATATTTAGTTGAATCAACGGTAGGCCCCTACCTTAAATATTTGTTTTGCCACTCATTTGATTGCCTTCGCTCAAAAATACAGCTTCAGAGTTTGTTATTTTTTGTGGAAATTAGAATGGTAACCGTGTTTGTAAGTGCATTTATTTTTGCTCAATTAATGATATAAAAATCCTGATAAAACCAATTCAACAGGAAACTAAAACGTTAAGTCGAAAAACTTGAAGTATTTATTTACGCACGGTTTGCAATATTTTCACTATACGCATCACAAAAATTCCGACTCTATCATAAGTCACTTTAGCTGAGGTTACTACATACCGCTTGGGGCGAAACGATTTGTGTTCCAACTTCGGTCAGGCAATTTTCTTTATGTTAACCGAAACTGTCCGTTACTTACGCAGAGCCAAACGAGTAATTAGTTGCACGAACTAAAGCTTACAGTTTGGGGCAACTAAATGAAAACAACAAAGTAATTTAATTTCGAAAGCAAAATATTCCGTTACCCCTATACATAGGGGCAGTGATATTTCGCGAAAATATTTCGAGACAAGATACAGTCGAAAGCACTGTACGGTCGTCCAGCTTCTTTGATTGGCTAAAAAAATGTTCTGGCCCGTGGTAACCGTTTGCGCACGAATCACGAAGCTTCAGTGCCGGAGTTACTTAGTCCTGAGTGGCTTGGTCAAAGACGGACACGGCACCAGCAGCCAATGGAGGTAAAACAACAGCTGAGGTGTGTATATAGTATTGAAGTCTACTGTGTGCTCTGATATTTACGCAAAAAGTCACTGGCCCTACCTATACAATCGAATTATTTGGTTGCGCGAAACGAATTTTACTTGATTGACCAATTTTTTTTTTTTTCAGTGTATTTGTGTGAAATCTGATTTGCTGAAGTTCCTACACCTCTCGTTTGGAATGGTTAATGCTGACATCGACGGAAATACAGCGCGTTATTAGCTGGTTTCTAGAAGAACGACCAACAAAAGTACAGCACGTACCATACAATTAAACAGTTGCATCGCTTGAGCTGGTAAAGGAATTCGGGACTCAACAAGTTAACGCCTCAAGGCCCCACCAATCCGACCATAATAAAGCATTAAAATTTTCACAGGAATCAGCGTAAAATATTCAAACCTATGTAAGTCTGAAAAAATGAGGTTTTTGGGGTGCTGCAGGGCTTCAAAAAAATTTGTGCAATAAGCGAGTTGTGTTAAGTCGTATTTCGGACCAGTCTGAAGTATGACACTCTATATGAACAGGAACTATGAAAACGTGTAGCGGTTTGTTTTAACCCTTTCATTTCCACATTAATTTATAATTTCTTATGTTGCAAATTGTATGTTTTTTTTGCCTACTCTACTTAAGCTAGAAAGAACTTGTTTCGTTTTCACAGCCGATAAGCTACTAGGCTTTGTGTACGGTGATCAGTGATATGAACCAATCATAACGTAGCACAGAAGTACGGGTTTAGGAACCACTTACCCACAGGGAAGATCATTGGGCCTTGAGCTTCGCAGAGTACAGTAGCGCTAAAAAAAAAAAAACGTTTCCTATGCAACACGTTGAGGATTATCGACAATGGGCATGGAAGGGTTAATTAGTTCAGTGACCGTGTCAACGACCGCAAACACGTTGCACATGGAACAAGTTATGACCGGCGCTGTACAAAGCAAGGCATCAGCCTCCTGTTAGATGAATCTTCCTTGTGGCTATATAATTTGTGAGTGAGTGAGTGAGTGAGTGAGTAGGAGAGTGAATAGATTTGGATGGCTCTTAACAGCGAGGTCTTGAGAGCCGATGAGGGTGATTGAGGTGAGTATGGAGCAGCGCCGGAATGAAAAGGCGGAGGGAAACGGGAGATCCCCAAGAAAACCCACCGACCAGAGGCGTCGTCCGGCACTATTCCAACGTGCGAAAATCCGCGAGTGATCCGCCTGGAGGTTGAACCCGGTTCACCTTGGTGGAAATATAATTTGTTTAGTTTAATATACCTCTTTGACATGAATGCATAGTTAACGTAAATATCATCTAGCACGCAGCGCGCTGTGCAATGCTGAACAAAAGTACAGCCAATGCCACAAAATTACGTGATTGCAACACTTCACATAAGAAATTACTGTGGAACCGAACAGGTCAAAGAAAAAAAAAAGAAACCCAAGTTCCAGAAAAACAAGACGAACTTGACGCGCCCAGTACACAGGCGCGTTAAAAAAAACTCCGCAGTGATCGCATTTATCTCAGTTTAAGCAGTTCCGTATTTCATAATTTTTAAACAATTTTAGAATATTTCTTTGTAAGTATTTTTTCAGGACAGAAATTAAAGTCGATATTAAATTTTGTTATTGAAGAACAAATGCGATTGTTGAAAAGTGTCAAAAATAGCTGTAAGTGGGTCTCTGGTTTTCTGTTAAACAGTGTTTTTAACTATAGTGACACTCTTGTATCTTTTCTGAACCGATTATGGTACTAAAACTGTCAGTAATTGATAACATTTCTGAGGAAACAGAACACACTATTTCCCATCGCCGTCACATGCTTCCTTATGGCTGAATGTGACCTTGAGACGTTCGATATTGTATACTAGGGATTCTCCATGGAAATAAATTTACCGAGACACGCATCCAAGTCGGTAAACTGGGTTGGAAAGGAGGGGAGGGAGGAGGGGGTATTAAATGTGTAGAACAAAAAAAAAATTCAAGCTTACATAATTTATACAGAAGAATTGGATTGTTTACGCAATAACTGTAACTATACACGACTGGGTAAAATAATTTAAACTGCGATTCTGAAATCTGGTCGCAACTACAATTGAAAATAAATAAAAAAATTTTTTTGCAATCTTTTACCTTGTGCTCAGGGCACCTGCTTAGCTGGCGCACGGTTTGAAATACACGCTTTAAAAACAAAACACTGCACGAGTTTGCAATCTGATTTCACATCAAAATAAATCGCCCTTCAAACTAGTACGGAATTCAACTTTCAATGCGTTACGCACATCTGTATCGCAGACATTATTCTTAAATCCTTCAAATATTCTGCGGTGGTATCGGCGAAACTACAGCACAGCCCTGCACTGAATTTTGCTATAGGTTGTTCACGGTAAAGTGAACAGTTTTGAGGCCCGAGTTACTTTTTCCTTTCAGCCAGTTTTTATTCTTTAATCACTTTTTTAAAAATAAATATTGCCATGTATGTAATAAACACAGTGTGTATATTCCACCGAACTTGGAAGTTAATGTCTAATGCTAAAATGAAATATATTTACTGGCTATTATTCCAAATGAGTGGGCTTTCAAAAGTGCTCACTTTACCGTGAATGGCCTATATAAAATTTCCATCAATAAAATTATAGGATCACATCNAGCGCTCAGACCCACTTTCGTGATTGGATGATTTCAACTGTCATGCACTGCAGGTGTGTGCCCACAAATCACAGACACTCGGTATCGGAGTTACCTAATTCTGATTGGCCTAGTCAGGTAAGGAAGTGTCTCCCGACAAAGGCAAAACAGCACGTAGGACATAGGACTTTGCAGTATATATAGCCTTTGCGAAAATCTTTTCGTAAAAAACAAATTACTCTAGTAGTCACGTATTTGTCACGTGGTATAACACGGCATTAATATATGTTGACATTTTTTTTTTCAATTTTACAACTTAGTTAGTATTTGTTATTACGGCTGCAACATAACAAAATAATTGTGTATATGACGTCAAATTATTAATAAAAAAAACTACAAAGTGTAGACTTTTTTATTCTAGGGAAATTTCGTTTGATACACATATAAAATAACAAATTTTTTGGTACCAAACACCCTTAGCCCCTTCAGTCCCCGTTGTCCATGATCGAGAACATGTTGCGCACTACGGATATTTATGATCGGCACTGTACACGAGTCAGCGGCGGAGACTTGGGCGTACACTGAAATTTAATTTTTCCAGCCAACAAAATATTTTGTTGAGTGGACAAAATTTAAAAAAAAAAAGAAGGAAAAAAAACAATAAAATTTGATTTTGTTCATATAAAAAAATACGTGATTAAATAAACGCCAACTTGTTGGACCCAAAAAAAAAAAACTAGACGCATCAAAATATTTAGTTGAATCAATGGTACCCTAAATATTTGTTTTGCCACTCGTTTGACTGCCGTCGTTCGAAAATACAGCTCCAAAGTTTGTAATTTTTGTGGAAATTAGAATGGTAACTGTGTTTGTAAGTGCATTTATTGTTGCTGAATTAACAATATAAAAATCATAATAAAACAAATTCAACAGGAAACTAACACGTTAAGTCGAAAAACTTGAAATATTTATTTACGCACGGTTTGCAATATTTTCACTATACGCATTACAAAAATTCCGACTTTATCATAAGTCACTTTAGCTGAGGTTACTACATACCGCTCGGGGCGAAACGATTTGTGTTCCAACTTCGGTCAGGCAATTTTCTTTATGTTAACCGAAACTGTGCGCTACTTGCGCAGAGCCAAACGAGTAATTAGTTGCACCAACTAAAGCTTACAGTTTGGGGCAACCAAATAAAAACAACAAAGTAATTTTATTTCAAAAACAAAATATTCCGTTAACCCTATACATAGGGGCAGTGATATTTCACGAAAATATTTCGAGACAAGATACAGTCCAAAGCACTGTATGGTCGTCCTGCTTCTTTCATTGGCTAAAAAAATGTTATGTAACTATACACGACTGGGCAAAATAATCAAAACTGTGATACTGATATCTGGTCGCAACTACACTTGAAAAAAAATAATTATTTTTTTTGCAATATTTTACTTTGTGCTTAGGGCACCTGCTTAGCTGGAGCAGGGTTTGAAATACACTCTTTGAAAACAAAATACTGCATGAGTTCGCAATCTGGTTTCACATCAAAATAAATCGCGCTTCAAACTAGTACGGAATTCAACCTTCAATGCTTTACGCACTTCTGTATCGCAAACATTATTCTTAAATCCTTCAAATATTCTGCGGTGGTATCGGCGAAACTAGAGCAATTCAGCCATTTTTTGTTCTTTAACCACTTTTTAAAAATAAATGTTGCCATGTATGTAATAAACACAGTGTGTATATTCCACCGAACTTGGAAGTTAATGTCTAATGCTAAAATGAAATATATTTATTGGCTATTATTTCAAATGAGTGGGCTTTCAAAAGTGCTCACTTTACCGTGAATGAATGGCCTATATAAAATTTCCATCAATAAAATTATAGGATCACATCTTGAAGTCCAGTAGCAAATACAGCACGTCGATAATCTTGCACTCCGGCCCGGAGCCTTGCCCATAAAGGCGATGGGGAGCTTGATAACCGTACCAGAATCGCCCTTGCCGCTCCCTTGCTAATAGCTCCAGGCAGTTGTGGACAGCAGTGTTGTGTGGTGAACTGTTGCAAAGTGAGCTGGCGTTAGCTGTGTGCTGTACCCAGTTGCTTGGTAGTTTNAGTTGTTAGGGCAAGCGGTTACAAGTAAGGACTCGGCCAAGAAACCATCCCGGCATTCGCCTGGAGTGATTTTAAAAATATAAATTCAGGCCGAACGAGTCTAGTATTGAACCCGTGTCCCGTTGAACATGGGTTCTCCCCGGTGTTGACTTGTGCGTGCAGATATCTGTGTTTATGAACCTATGAATTAAAGTTGGCGTGTGTGAGAAATAAAACATGCTGCTGGAGCGACAAGCCTCCCCACCCCCTTTCTGGACCAAAGGGGCGGTAGGGCAAGTCAAATTCAACACCTGGTGCAGCGCGGCTGGCCGTGTGCGCGAGCTCAGATTACGGCTGCACGTGTCTCCTGTTTACTTCAGTAATGAGACTCGTATCCACTTTTTAAAGTAAGCTTTTGTCTTAATAGTTTTTAAATGCGTCTATCAGTCTCTCCTGCAATTGGGATATTTCGGGCTATGTGTGTGTGTTTTTGACGTATGATCAAGTGGAAAACTTATTATTATTTTCTTATTTCACAGCATCATAAAGTATCTTTGGTTTCACGGGAATTAATAAAAAATTTCATATTTTATTTTTTATATAAAAAAAGCAAAGGTGGAGTTCAAGCCAGAATTTATTTACAACAAATTTGTACATAGAATTAATTTTTTACATTCGACAGGGATTAACATAACTGTTAAATTTCACGGCCTCCGTAATGCACTGGCTGCAATATGCTCTAATTTTTTTCGCACTTGTGAAGTCTTTCCCTAGCTGTCTCGACGAGTTTGAAGGGTGGTGAATGAGAGCTGTATGCGCGTGTCTTTGCTGGGATTCGTATTGTGGTGTATATATGCATGGTGGACTAGCATCTCGGGAATAAAACTATGTTTTAGTTAGTAAAGTTCATAAACAGCGAATACTATTGACACCTGCTGGATTAGAGGCCGCACATATACATATCCATGTTCACTTGTCACGTTTCATTCGACTAAAGTCACGTAGCAGTGCAGCGGGACTCTGGAGGGGGAGGGTGGGGGGTTTTACCCCGGATCAGATATATATATATGTTAATGGAGCAAGCGTACACGATTGTATGAAAATATACAAATTTTGTTTGCCAAAGGTACTGTTTTTTTATGATCTTGTACTTGTGGTGGGTCTACATAGGCTGTTCATGGTTATTTGAGCAGTTTTGAAATCAACCTTTGAAAAATGTCACTGCCCCTACCTGCACATATTTTAGCAGGTACACTGACTGGCATGCGCTTAGTAAAGTTGGTAACGGCGGAGAGAAAGTAGTTCCTTTTTTTTAGCATTGAATTAAACGAGTTAGGTATATATTTGTAATTGCTAAAATTATTTATTCCGCTTTCTGCTTTTTCAATGCAAATAGATTTAAGGACGAACAAATTTATAAAATATTTACTTTCCCAATAACTAAACAGTTTCTCTTGACCGACGCATTATGCTCGTGGCAATGTTAGTGTTGCATATGGCGGAAGAAAACACAACGTGCATACAAGTAGATATTAAGCGGGGCTTTTAAAAAGTTCTCCGTTTACCGTGACCAGCCTTTAAGGCGCCCGTCTACCTGGAACTTTTTCCCACGTTTAGGCCGAGAAGCACGGGAGCGATAAGGGCGACACTGCCACGCGCATCAAGTACGCCATCGCCGCTAAGCGCAAGGCTCTGAACTGGCGTGCAGTGTTCTCGTCGTGCTGCGTGTACCTATGGGACTTTCAGCGGTGACCATATTATTTTATTAGTGGGAAGTCTTTAGGAAGGTTCAATGCAGGCCCCTATAGTAGTTTTGTATGTATCTGATGCGTGCATTTCGAGCTACAGCGCCTTGGAAAGGCCGTTTTTAGCGGTTGTGGAGTACTCTGAATTGATGTTTCTAACGTACGTGATATTTTGAAAGTACTTAACAGCTCTCGTCTGAAGTGTGTGTTCTTTTCGTAGATCAGCACGTTGGACGCACGCTTAATAGTTCCGTTGAAAAACGCGTATTTGGAAGACTCTGCAACGCAGTTCAAGCGCCAGGTAGACGGGCGCCTTAACTACGGCGTGTTACCAGTTGGGAAACGCTTGTACCTCACGCAGCTGGCTTAGAGCGAACAGAACAGGCGAACGAACACACTGTGCTGTAGACACGTTCCCACATGGCCACAGAAACCTCTCAAATCANGAGCGAACAGAACAGGCGAACGAACACACTGTGCTGTAGACACGTTCCCACATGGCCACAGAAACCTCTCAAATCAAGAAAATATATGTGTCCAGTTCCCGAGCGAACTGTTTATCTTCGGCGCTGACAGGTTACACGTTCTCGACACGGCCGAGGCCGGTGCGGGCCCGTCGCGCGGACTGATACATTTGCCCGATCGTCGTCGCTCCCGCCGACCAACCGGTTGGAAGGAGTTCACACGGTGATGCCAGCGGCATCAGCTGCTGGAATCGCGGCAGGACACGGGTTGCATCACCCACGCGGAGGAGAAACGGAGCTCCCATGCAACACGACAGATCGTTTTTCACGAGCTCGGGGCCGTTCAGCTGTGCGAAGTGGGTCTGTGCCGTGTTACGCACATCGCTCGCGACCTATTGTGGAAAGTGTTCGTCATTACAGGGCCAACGATTAAAATTAACAAACAAAAAAAAAATGCTTTTTACCTATTGTACTTGTGTTTTAAATTATATAATTTTTTNCAACGATTAAAATTAACAAACAAAAAAAAAATGCTTTTTACCTATTGTACTTGTGTTTTAAATTATATAATTTTTTATACGAACCGTATTTAATCTGGCAGAGAACTTGTTTCATTTTCACAACCAATAATACGAGGTAGGTTTCGTGTTCAGTGATCAGTGATGTATATGAAAACCTTGTGTCCGTTTGTTCGGACGCGTGTAACTTCCGAAAAAATCAACCGATTTTCATTCTGTTTTTTATAAACATTCCTTTCGTTTCCACGAGTGTTTGTACACCTTTCTTTTTTATCTGTATTACCTGCAAAGGTACTAAAATCTGCAAAAAGCTCATTTTTACCATGCTTTCGCGTCAGGAAGCGCCTTAGTTAACAATGCAACTTCAACAATTAAATGTCAACAATGTAAAGTCGCAACCTAGCAACATATATATATATATATATATACACGTATAAACGATATATCTATATATCGATACTTATCGATATATCTATACTTATAAGTTCTTCAATGCTTGATATATCGCTCTATCGATACTAATATATGTCAATAATTATTGACAAGCGAACATGTCACATACAAATCTGGGGATGTAAAATTACAAGAAAATGAAGTGGTATATTATCCGCCAGAATGTCTAAGTTCGCTTGATGTTCCAGGATTGCCTCCACATATATTAAAACTGAAAATAGGAGTGCCAGTCATTTTACTTCGTAACATCAATCCACCAAAACTTTGCAACGGCACAAGCCTTGCAATAAAAAAAAATGACGGGCAATATTATTTATCGCGAGAAAATATCTCAAAAAATTTACTTTCGCGAGTAGGTTTACCGTACGCGGACGTGGAGAGCAATGATGGTGGCGGGTCGAGGTGTCGTTGGTGGGAGGCGGCAACCTGATTTAAAAAAAAAATCTAAACAATAATTTTGTAGTCCATGCGAAAGCAAACGCAGGCACAGCTAATATACCTAATTATATATATATATATATATATATATGTTGTGTCAGTTAGTTCGTACGCGTGTAACTCCCGAAAAAATCTACCGATTTTCATTCTGTTTTTTTTTTATAAACCTTACTTTCGTTCCCGCGAGTGTTTGTACACCTTTATTTTTTATTTGTAAAAACCTGCAAAGGTACTACAATGTGCAAAAAGCTCATTTTTACCATTCTTTTGCGTCAGGAAGCGCCTTTGTTGACAGCTGGNTGTTTTTTTTTTATAAACCTTACTTTCGTTCCCGCGAGTGTTTGTACACCTTTATTTTTTATTTGTAAAAACCTGCAAAGGTACTACAATGTGCAAAAAGCTCATTTTTACCATGCTTTTGCGTCAGGAAGCGGCTTTGTTGACAGCTGGCTGTTTGAACATTTCAGGTTGTTGTTCTCAATGTTCGCAGAAGTGAATAGAACCAAAATATTATATGCCACAGCAACGTGTGGCAGGGTACGCTAGTGAACCAATAAAAACATAGTGCAGTAGAACGGTTTAGGAATAGTTACCCACAGGGAAGATCATTGGGCACTGAGCCTCGCAGAGTACAGCACCGGTCAAGTACAAGCTTCCTGTGCAACATGTTGACGATTGTCTGCAATGAGCATGAAAGGGTTAACAGTAGTATATATTACAATATCACACGAGAATTCTTACCAACATGTTTAATATTAAGACTTACTGAAAACTTTTATAATATAAATACATTTGTTTTTATTTTAACGTGATAAATGATATCATTTATAAACAAATATCGGACTATATAAATTCTAGAAGTCTTATGACCTCTCTGACACAATAGTTCCGCCGTCACAGCTCTTGATACATTTTAACCCCTTACTGTGTACATTAATTTTTCATTTCAGATGTTGCAAAATAAGATATTTGTGGTGTGAAACGTACTTACGAATTTCCTATAAGAACTGACACTCTGCAACCTATAAAAAAAGGCTTCAGTAAATCCAAGGGACAAGAAGCAGCCAATATTATAATAGATGGTGTGTCAGTAACAGCCAATAGCATTGGCAAGGGAAAGGCGCCGTCTGTATTGGTGCTGGCTTCTGGACACGCACAGCACTGACCATGAGTTCGCCTATTTTGCAGCATGTCAAGCGCGAACGAGTATACTCGGGATAATACGTTAAGGGGTTTAAAATATCTCAGCTATTAGATACAGCACCAATATTTCTGACAATAAATAGTATATCAACCCCTTAACGTATTGTCCCGAATAAACTCGTTCACATCTGACATGTTGCAGAACAGGAGAAATAATAGTCGCTGCTGTACAGGTACAGAATCAAGCACCAATAAAAACAGCGCCTTTTTCTGGGCAATGTTATTGGCTGCTGCTGACACGCAAAGGGTTTTATAATTGGTTTCGTCTTGTGACATGTGTCTACTAAAACACTTGCCATGGGCTCCAAAGTGTCAGTTGGAATAAGAAATTCGTAAGTACTTTTCACACAGCAAATCACGTATTTTGCAATGCCTGAAACGAAAAAAAAATAACGTGTGCATTAAGGGGTTAACCTATTCGGTCACGCATTAATTAGTGAGCCGAAATGTTGGAATCGTGTAATATTTCGATGTTCACTGTACTCGCTCCTGGTGTACTTTTTGCAGCCATTTAACAGAGTGCTGCGTGTTCAAAGACATCACCATCAGTAACGTTCACCAATCAGATTGCCCGTCGGGAAGACTCTCTAGGCATTGGATACTCAGTCCTCGCTGTGTACAGCAGTGACCACGGATATTACTCATGTGCAACATGTCCACTATCGTGAACACGGTAACTGTACGGGTTAACATTTATCTACCATACGTTTGCACTTCTATTGGGCTGAAATCATGTAAAATATCACAAAAATGTAAAATATCCTATAACGGTTTTTTTTTTTTCGTCACCTGAGTTACCATAACGGAAATTGCCAGTTTGTAAAGTATCAGCGGCTCTAGTGTCATTCACGTGCAATACACTTCGCAGCGGAGTTTATTTCGGAACATGGCTTTTACACTGTCTCTAGGTGGAATGCAACATCTCTCTCAGTTCTAGACGAAAGTTGAATGCCACTTTCAGAGCTGCACGTATGCACTGTGCCACGTCTGCTACTAACACTTCCCCATTAAATGAATGATCAAGAACTATATTCATATGGGTACGAAACTATTTTCAAAATAATTATTTTGCCTGCCGTAATTTGCACTATTGTTGGTAGTCGGTTATGATAGCAAATCAAGCGCGATGCTACTTTAAATTTCAAATACAGTTTGCAAGTCATAAACATTTTACAAATCAACGAGAGAGAAATAGATAAGGGAAAGAAAGAGCGAATATAGAGACGTGAGAGAGAGAGAGAGAGAGATAACTAAACAACAAAGTAAATATCTGGGTTCATTTTTTGTTTAGTTGATGGTGTATTTTTATTATTATCAAATTCTGCTTGAAAGGAAAACAGGTGGTTTTAAATGCGTGAAGCGATGAACTGTTAGGCAGAATGTATGATAATTAACGGTTTATATAGACCTAGAGCTTTTACTTTCAATTCATTCATGTAACCCCTGGTTTAATTTTTTAAGTAGAAAACTCGGCGCTTTTGTAGTTTTACCCGTGGGAGTGTGGATACCACTCACTGCCCTGCCACGAGTAGTTTTGTCGCGGAATTCGTTTCATATCCGTCACGCGAGACCGGAATGTAAAATTACAGCGACATAGGCGGGTTTTGGCGGGGGAAGGGCGACTGTTTTGACGGGCTCCGTCGCTGTCTGCTTTTCTGCCGCGCCGAACCCGAGCGCCGTGCGATCACCTTCTCTTCGCTGTATTGTTTCGATAGTCGCTAACGAGGTCGGTGTCGTTGCGCGGTATCGCTGCCGTAAATCTGCAGCAAACATCATATCTCAGATATGGCCTGTTCGCGATATCTTCGCGCTTTTTTGAACCAAACCTTGGACAAATCAGCCCGAGTGTGACGTCTCGGTTGTTTCATAAACATGCATTATATCACAGGCGTTTTATACTTCTGTTTACCTCTTATTTACTGGTTAAATTTTACTTTTTCATAGAATTAATCTATAAATTAAAATATCTTATTGCAAATTAATATGAATAAAAATAGGGAGACTGCTTAGTAAGAAAAAATTCTTATGATAATTATATTTCATTGAGTGCACGAATGCGGTGCGCTGTCCCATTGGTGTAATATTCAAGACTCGGTTAATCTTTTTTTGCATGGGGTGGAGGGATATCCTGGAAGTAGAACCTTATCAGGGCTTCAGAAAAGTTTGAAGTAACCGTGGATGTACCATAATCACGTAGCTCTGATTATCAGCAGTATCGGAAATATTTTAACACGTACAGTCACCGCGTCCACGATTGTGAACATGCTGCACATGAATAATATTTATGGTAATTGCTGTACACAGCGAGGACTGAGTGTCCAATACCTAGAGAGTCTTCCCGACGAACAATCTGATTAGTGAACGTTACCACGCCTCTCGTTTATGATTAGCTGATGGTGACGTCTTTGAACACGCAGCACGTTGTTCACTGGCTGCGAAAACTACACCAGGCGCGAGTACAGTGCACATCGAAATATTACTCGATTGCAACATTTCAGCTCACTAATTAATGCATTGCCGAATGGGTTAAAGATGACAGAAACATAATAATTTTAAAATTATAGATTTTACCAAAAAAAAAAAAACGACACAAGATAAATGTTTAGCTGAAGGGCAAAATAAGTTTTTATGCCACCAGCATGGCATAAAGAAATTCCTTGGAAACTAATTACGTAGTTATCCTATAGTTTCACGGTAAAATTCAAATGAAGGGGCTATTGTTAGTTAATCGCAAGTGGCATACGAACCAATGTGCGTATTTAAAAGAAACTACTTCATGAATTTCTCTTAACACCATGAGACATTTCAGCTAAAATCAAACATTTGCGTTGAATTAAAATGTTTTAATTTGTTCGACATAAGATTAATAGTGGAAATTATTATTATTACTATGGAATATGGGAAGTAATGAATCTTTCCCATGGTTCTGGGATTATTAACAAAAATATAAAATATCATAAACCCACACGATCTTCCGCCGCCCGCCAAAATTTGACGATTTTCGTTTAGCGGGAGGTTTGTTCTATTGAGGCATGGAATCGATGAAGCGCCAAGGGCGACTATTGCAGGCACGCGTTGTCTGTTTCACCTCTAATTGCAGGCCACTGAACTAACGTACAGTGTTCTCATCGTGCAGCAAACGGGTCTTTATGCGATGGGATTAGCGTTTTATTGATGGAAAGCCAGTCCCGAAGTCTAGTTCACTCGTATTTACCATCTTAGTACTCTACTTCACTCGTCTGTACCATCTTAGTACTATAGTTAACTCGTCTGTACCATCTTAGTACTCTAGTTCACTCGTCTGTACCACCTTAGTACTTAGTTCACTCGTCTGTGCCATCTTCGTACTCTAGTTCACTCGTCTGTACCATCTTCGTGCTCTAGTTCACTCGTCTGTACCATCTTCGTACTCTAGTTCAATCGTCTGTACCACCTTAGTACTCTAGTTCACTCGTCTGTACCATCTTCGTACTCTAGTTTACTCGTATGTACCATCTTAGTACTCTAGTTCTCTCGTCTGTACCACCTTAGTACTCTAGTTCTCTCGTCTGTACCACCTTAGTACTCTAGTTCACTCGTCTGTACCATCTTCGTACTCTAATTTACTCGTATGTACCATCTTAGTACTCTAGTTCTCTCGTCTGTACCACCTTCGTACTCTAGTTCACTAGTCTGTAGCATCTTTGTACTTGTCGGGTAAGTATTCTAAAATATTATTTTTCAAATAAAACAATGTGGATAGATCGTTGCAAGCTGAGCCGCAGAGTTGAGAAATGTTTTTAGTATCAGTGGTGTCTTGAAAATACCATCACTGAATGGCGTAGAGTTTTTTTTTTTGTTCCGTAGACCAGACGACTGGAAACACTATTAAAGGTTCCATAGTTACAAGGAAAGAGACGTTTAATTCCGCTGCACTGCATTGCAAGCGTAGAGAGAATATGTCTTTCTGTTTTCAGCCAACATGACTATCATAAACGTCGTGGGTAGAATTAGAAGTTAGAACACTTTTATGTATCAAGTGCTTTGAGTTTGTATATACTTTCCCTGATCAATTTGTAAGGTGTTTCAATTAAATTCAAAATTGGCAAGAGCATTTTATTTGTATAAANCAACGATTAAAATTAACAAACAAAAAAAAAATGCTTTTTACCTATTGTACTTGTGTTTTAAATTATATAATTTTTTTTACGAACCGTATTTAATCTGGCAGAGAACTTGTTTCATTTTCACAACCAATAATACGAGGTAGGTTTCGTGTTCAGTGATCAGTGATATATATGAAAACCTTGTGTCCGTTTGTTCGGACGCGTGTAACTTCCGAAAAAATCAACCGATTTTCATTCTGTTTTTTATAAACATTCCTTTCGTTTCCACGAGTGTTTGTACACCTTTCTTTTTTATCTGTATTACCTGCAAAGGTACTAAAATCTGCAAAAAGCTCATTTTTACCATGCTTTCGCGTCAGGAAGCGCCTTTGTTGACAGCTGTCTGTTTGAACATTTCAGGTTGTTGTTCTCAATGTTCGCAGAAGTGAATAGAACCAAAATATTATATGCCACAGCAACGTGTGGCAGGGTACGCTAGTGAACCAATAAAAACATAGTGCAGTAGAACGGTTTAGGAATAGTTACCCACAGGGAAGATCATTGGGCACTGAGCCTCGCAGAGTACAGCACCGGTCAAGTACAAGCTTCCTGTGCAACATGTTGACGATTGTCTGCAATGAGCATGAAAGGGTTAACAGTAGTAAAAATTACAATATAACACGAGATTTCTTACCAACATGTTTAATATTAAGACTCACTGAAAACTTTCATAATATAAATACATTTGTTTTTATTTTAACGTGATAAATTATATCATTTATAAACAAATATCGGACCATATAATTCTAGAAGTCTTATGACATCTCTGACACAATAGTTCCGCCGTCACAGCTCTTGATACATTTTAACCCCTTACTGTGTACATTAATTTTTCATTTCAGATGTTGCAAAATAAGATATTTATGGTGTGAAACGTGTTTACAAATTTCCTATAAGAACTGACACTCTGCAACATATAAAGAGGGTTTCAGTAAATCCAAGGGACAAGAAGCATCCAATTATATAATACTGCATGGTGTGTCAGTAACAGCCAATAGCATTGCCAAGGGTAAGGCACCGTCTGTATTGGTGTTGGCTTCTGGACTCGCACAGCACCGACCATGAGTTCACCTATTTTGCAACATGTCAAGCGCGAACGAGTATACTCGGGATAATACGTTAAGGGGTTTAAAATATCTCAGCTATTAGATATAGCACAAATATTTCTGACAGTAAATCGTATAACAACCCCTTAACGTATTGTCCCGAATAAACTCGTTCACATCTGACATGTTGAAGAACAGGAGAAATAATAGTCGCTGCTGTACAGGTACAGAATCAAGCACCAATAAAGTCAGCGCCTTTCCCTGGGTAATGCTATTGGCTGCTGCTGACGCGCCAAATATTTACAATTTGTTTCGTCTTGTGACATGTGTCTACTAAAATACTTCCCATGGGCTCCAAAGTGTCAGTTGGAATACGAAATTCGTAGGTACTTTTCACACAACAAATCACGTATTTTGCAACACCTGAAACGAAAAAAAATTACGTGTGCATTAAGGGGTTAACCTATTCGGTCACGCATTAATTAGTGAGCCGAAATGTTGCAATTGTGTTATATTTCGATGTGCACTGTACTCGCACCTGGTGTACTTTTTGCAGCCATTGAACAGCGTTCTGCGTGTTCAAAGACATCACCATCAGCTATTCATAAACGAGAGGCGTGGTAACGTTCACCAATCAGATTTCCCGTCGGGAAGACTCTCTAGGCATTGGATACTCAGTCCTCGCTGTGTACAGCAGTGACCATAAATATTATTCATTGCAACACGTCCACACACGTGAACGCTGTGACTGTAGGGTTTAAAATATTTCCGATACTGCTGATAATCAGAGCTACATGATTAATGATTAGAGACCTGAAGAATTCGCGGATTCATCTTGGGACAAGATAGAATTCAAAACACGTGTGTTTATATAACTTTACACAATGGTCAACACGGTGTTTGACACCTCCTGGAGAACGCTGGCACAATAGTAGCCTTCCACAGTGGCAGCAGACAACCAATGTGCAGTTGATATTGACACATTTGTACATAAGACTGCAGAGTCTAGCCTGCAGGTCATTGAGCTCGCGAATTTTTCAGGTCTCTAATTATGGTACATCCACGGCTACTTCAAACTTTTCTGAAGCCCTGATAAGGTTCTACTTTCAGGATATCCCTCCACCAAAAAAAATTAACCGAGTCTTGAATATTACATTAAAGGGACAGCGTACCGTATTCGTGCACTCAATGAAATATAATTATCATAATTATTTTTTCTTACTAGGCAGTCTTCCTATTTTTATTCATATTGATTCGCAATGAAATCTTGTGATTTATAAATAAATTCTACGAAAAAGTACAATTTAACCAATAAGTAAACATAAGTATAAAACGGTTGTGATTTAAGTAGGGCCAGTGACTTTTCGTGTAAAAATCGTAGCACAAAGTAGACTTCAATACTATATACACACCTCAGCTGTTGTTATACCTCCATTGGCTGCTGGTGCCATGTCCGTCTTTGACCAAGCCAATCAGGACTAGGTAGCTCCGACCCTGAACCTTCGTGATTCGTGCACAAACCTTTCAACACGGGTCAGAACATTTTTTAGCCAATCAAAGAAGCTGGACGACCATACAGTGCTTTGGACTGTATCTTGTCTCGGAATATTTTCGCGGAATATCACTGCTCCTAGATATAAGGCATGTTTATGAAACAACCGAGCACGTCACACTCGGGCTGATTTGTCCAAGGTTTGGTTCAAAAAAGCGTGAAGATATCGCGAACAGGCCATATCTGAGATATGATGTTTGCTACAGATTTACGGCAGCGATACCACGCAACGACACCGACCTCGTTAGCGACTATCGAAACAATACAGCGAAGAGAAGGTGATCGCACGGCGCTCGGGTCGGTGCGGCAGAAGAGCAGACAGCGACGGAGCCCGTCAAAACAGTCGCCCTTCCCCCGCCAAAACCCGCCTATGTCGCTGTTATTTTACATTCCGGTCTCGCGTGACGGATATGAAACGAATTCCGCGACAAAACTACTCGTGGCAGGGCAGTGAGTGGTATCCACACTCCCACGGGTAAAAACTACAAAAGCGCCGAGATTTTTACTTAAAAAATTTAACCAGGGGTTACTTAAATGAATTGAAAGTAAAAGCTCTAGGTCTGTATAAACCGTTAATTATCCCACACTCTGCCTAACAGTTCATCGCTTCACGCATTTAAAACCACCTGTTTTATTTTCAAGCAGCAGATATTTAATTCACAATTTAGTTATCTCTCTCTCTCTCACGTCTCTCTATTTCGCTCTTTCTTTCCCTTGTCTGTTTCTCTCTCGTTGATTTCTAAAATGTTTGTGATTTGCAAACTGTATTTGAAATTTAAATTAGCATCGCGCTTGATTTGCTATCATTACCGACTACCAATAATAGTGCAAATTACGACAGGTGAAAATAGTTATTTTGATAATAGTTTCGTTCCCATATGAATATAGTTCTTGATCATTCATTTAATGGGGAAGTGTTATTACCTGACGTGACACAGTGCATACCGGCAGCTCTGAAAGTGACATTCAACTTTCGTCTAGAACTAAGAGAGATGCTGCATTCCACCAAGAGACAGTGTAAAAGCCATGTTCCGGAATAAACTCCGCTGCGAAGTGTATTGCACGCGAGTGACACTAGAGGCGCTGATACTTTACTAACTGGCAATTTCCGTTATGGTAACTCGGGTGACGAAAAAAAAAAAAAAATACAGTTCTAGGATATTTTATATTTTTGTGATATTTTACATGATTTGAGCCGAATAAAAGTGCAAAAGTTTGGTAGATTAATGTTAACCCGTACAGTTACGATGTTCACGATTGTGGACATGTTGCACATGAGTAATATTTATGGACACTGCTGTACACAGCGAGGACTCAGCATCCAATGCCTAGAGAGTCTTCCCGACGGGCAATCTGATTGGTGAACGTTACCACGCCTCTCGTTTATGAATAGCTGATGGTGACGTCTTTGAACACGCAGTACGCTGTTCGCTGGTTACAAAAAGTACACCAGGCGCGATTACAGTGCACATGACCGAATGGGTTAAAGATGACAGAAATATAATAATTTTAAAATTATAGGTTTTACAAAAAAAATACGACACAAGATAAATGTTTAGCTGAAGCGCAAAATAAGTTTTTATCCCACCAGCATAGCATAAAGAAATTCCTTGAAAACTCATTATGTATATATCCTATAGTTTCACGGTAATATTCAAATGAAAGGGCTATTGTTAGTTAATCGCAAGTGGCATACAAACCAATGGGCGTATTTAAAAGAAACTACTTCATGAATTTCTCTTCACACCACGAAACATTTCAGCTAAAATCAAACATTTGCGTTGAATTAAAATGTTTTAATTTGTTCGACATAAGATTAATAGTGGAAATTATTATTATTACTATGGGATATGAGAAGTAATGAATCTTTCCCATGGTTCTGGGATTATTAACAAAAATTTAAAATATCCTAAACCCACACGATCTTCCGCCGCCCGCCAAAATGTGAGGATTTTCGTTTAGTGGGAGGTTTGTTCTATTGAGGCATGGAATCGATGAAGCGCCAAGGGCGACTATTGCAGGCACACGTTGTCTGTGTCGCCTCTAAGTGCAGACCATTGAACTTACGTACAGTGTTTTCATCGTGCAGCAAACGGGTCTTTATGCGATGGCATTAGCGTTTTATTGATGGAAAGTCAGTACCGAAGTCTAGTTCACTCGTCTGTACCATCTCCGTACTATAGCTCACTCGTTTGTACCATCTTAGTAGTCTAGTTCACTCGTCTGTAACATCTTCGTACTCTAGTTCACTCATCTGTGCCATATTCATTATCTAGTTCACTCGTATGTAGCATCTTCGTACTCTAGTTCACTCATCTGTACCATATTCATACTCCAGTTCACTCGTTTGTACCATATTTGTACTCTAATTCACTCGTCGGTACCATATTCGTACTCTAGTTCACTCGTCTGTACCATCTTCGTACTCTAGTTCACTCGTTTGTACCGTATTCGTACTCTAGTTCACTCGTCGGCACCATATTCGTACTCTAGTTCACTCGTCGGCACCATATTCGTACTCTAGTTCACTCGTCTGTACCATCTTCGTACTCTAGTTCACTCGTCTGTACCATCTTCGTAATCTAGTTCACTCGTCTGTACCATCTTTGTACTTGTCCGGTAAGTATTCTGAAACATTATTTTTCTGATAAAACAATGTGGATAGATCGTTGCAAGCTGAGTCGCAGAGTTGAGAAATGTTTTTAGTATCAGTGGTGTCTTGAAAATACCATCACTGAATGGCGTAGAGTTTTTTTTTTCGTTCCGTAGACCAGACGACTGGAAACACTATTAAAGGTTCCATAGTTACAAGGAAAGAGACGTTTAATTCCGCTGCACTGCATTGCAAGCGTAGAGAGAATATGTCTTTCTGCTTTTCAGCCAACATGACTATCATAAACGTCGTGAGTAGAATTAGAAGTTAGAACACTTTTATGTATCAAGTGATTTGAGTTTGTATATATTATCCCTGATCAATTTGTAATGCGTTTCAATTAAATTCAAAATTGGCAAGGGCATTTTATTTATATAAAAGCGCTTCTATTCTGAGAGAGAGAGAAAGAGAGAGAGAGAGAGGAAGAGAGAAAGAGAGGGAGATTTCAGCGACTCTTAACGACGAGGTCTTGAGAGTTCTCTTCTGAATATTAAGATTCAAAACAAACTCGTTAATCACCGTTGACCACGTGACTTTGACAGTCGTGTTGGCTTGGTGTAGGTCAATGTTGGTGAATGCGCAGAAGACGAAGAATCTGCCTACCTCATCTTTAGTCTACACTCTAAACCCGAATCAGAGATATCAACCAGTCAAATAACATTCACTGAAAGTCTGTTGATAAGCTACTGCCGACTGGCGAATCAAGCAAATTAACTGGGAACAAGTGACTTGGGGCAGTGGAATTCTTGACATTCAGTGAGAATCACAAATAAATCATCGAAAATCAGTCATCATATTAATTTTTCATCAAGTACTGATTACCAGTCGCTCAATTTTCACTGTTTTTTAATTGACTTGACTCGATTCTCACTGTTCCGTGTTTAGAGTGTATAGATTTCAAGCGGTATCACCGCTGAACGCCCATTTGCGCTCAAGGGTAGCATACCTGTGGGTGCGCAGACAAGAGAACACTATCGGATACGCTGAAATTCAATTATATTCTTTCGGACGATAAAAAAGAAGCAGTAGACTGTAATTATCAAGAGGAAGGCCAACACCTCCCTCTCTCGTTCCACCAAAGAAAAAACCAAAGGCTGCAACTCGCCGTTTCCATTAAGGGGCTCATGAAGATGTATCGAGGTAATGGCTAATTTAATTCGCCATGTCTTTATGAGCATGAACGTACGTGTGCATGTGTGTGCGTGTGTGTGCGTGTGTGTGCGCGCGAGCGAGGACGTAACAAACAAGAGTTTTTTTTTTCTCCCGCTCGGAAGAACAACAGAAGACTCGTCTTTCGCAGAGCGGCTGGCTGGACCATCAACTACGCTCGCGTCCAGCATGTCTGCCCATGCGCTTGGTACGTG
>NQII01000194.1:1041797-1057851 GCA_002778355.1 Clitarchus hookeri | reverse complement strand
CCCCCCCCCCCCGGGTCACGGTGAGGCTGGATTCACCCTCCATGATGCTAAATACTTCCTGACTCCCCGCAACATTCATTTCACATTTGACATATTGAAAATGTGAAAATAAATAATCCTACAACATAAGTTTAACTGAACCCCTTTCTTGTACATTGTAGCCACGTCTCTACGTGTTGCACGGGAAGGTAATATTTGACCGGCACTGTACTCTACGAAGCTCAGTGCCCAGTGATTTTCCCTGGGAGTAAACTGATTCGTAAACCGTGCTACTGCGACTGCTTCATATCACCAATCACTGAACACAACGCCTACAGCTGATTGGTCGTGATAGAGGAACAGGTTTTAGCCAATCACGCATCAGAAATTTTTTTATTTACGACGCCAGAAAAACGTAAATTAATGTCGGGATGAAAGGGTTAACACCGGGAAAAAGTTGAGGGGACTGAAAATTTATTTTGTGTTCACCACGAAAAGTTTGGCAGGGTGGATACCAACAAAAAAATTTGTAGCCACCAATTTTTTTTCCCCGGTGTATCTATAACCGGAAAATGAGGGTAAGGGAAGGGGGTTGAACGCAAAATGTGGGTGGGGGAAAATTTCTGAAATAATATAAGTAGAGACACGGAAATTTCGCGGATTCATTCGGCAACACGTTAGACTCCACAATCATTTGTGCGATAGAGCGTCAGTTAGTAGTTTATTAGCCGTTGTTCCAGTTTAATACCAGGCCAGGACCCACGGAATTCGGTCAAATTTCCCTTGCAGGTTCGTTGTTGGCTGGAAGTCGTCGAAGGCACGGCTTACAAACCGTGCTCCAACTAAAGAAGAAACTCACATGTGCATCATGTTGAAGTCTATGTTGTCCTGAAATGAATTTGCGAACTTTCCGGGACTCTAAATATAAGTTGTATTTTTTATACGCTTTCTCATGTACATTAAATGCCTTATGAAATTAAAATATACCTTCAACAATCAATGAAAAAAAAAAAAAAAAACAGAAATCGCAGGAAACTTATTAGTAATGTGTAGGGGTAGTGATATTTCGCGAAAAGATTTCGAGACAAGATACAGTCCAAAGCACTGTAGGGTCGTCCAGCTTCTTTGATTGGCTAAACAATGTTCCGACCCGTGTTAACCGTTTGCGCACGAATCACTAAGGTTCAGTGTCGAAGTTACTTAGTCCTGGGTGGCTTGGTCAAAGACGGACACGGCACCAGCAGCCAATGGAGGTATAAAAACAGCTGATGTGTGTATATAGTATTGAAGTCTACTGCGTGCTCCGATTTTTACGCGAAAAGTCACTGGCCCTACTTACTAGTAATGGGGGATTAAAATGTCACGAACCTGCAAAATTTCATCATGAAAGCCCATATTTTTTCTCCATCGGTTTTATTTATTTACATTAATCAATTTTTGTTCTATGAATTTTACTTATTTATATGAATTTTTATTACTTAACATTTTATAATACAACCAATATGTGCTATAAATATCATTATAAACCGTTTGTTCAGCAAGGAAAGTATTATATAAAACAAGTGTACACATTTTCCTTTTTAATATAATGCTCAATAAACTACTGGCAATATTAAACAAGAATAAAAAAATCTTGCGCATTTTCAGAGACGAGAGAAGATTTTTTCTTCGCATTAAAAGTTTTTTAAAAAAGGAAAAAAAAATTTTGGAGGAGATAAAGGGGAAATGATGCACCAACTCATGTAAAATAGTATACGTGACGAATTTCATTTAACGGATAAACGCGTAGGCCGTAAGTATACTCACTTGCGTATTTGTACGTACCTGTAAGAAGGCATGTAAGTATACATTTGTCACTTGCGAAAACCCCCAAGAAATGTATTACTGGTGTATGATATGCGACAGAACGCTGATGTTGCCCAGACAACTGATTGAGTATACTGGATTAATTGACTTTAGGTCAACTGCTTTTAAACCCTTACGACTTCCTGCTGCACAACAGTTATCACTGTTTTTAAATGTCATCGAAGCTATAACGGCGTCGAGAAAAAAAAATGCCGCATCCTTTTCGCCTGGCGTTTATTATAAAAGCTAGACGCCGTAGGATGTGAGTCCTCTAGTTTCGCGGGGGCGCCGAAATTCTCGTCTTTCAAGTGATATTTGCTCTGGCCACGCCGGCGAGGTATACGCTGTTCACGGTAAAGTGAGCACTTTTGAGGCTCTAGTTACTTTTTACTATCAGCCGTTTATTTTTATCCTTCCACCACTTCTTTAAAATAAATATTGCAATGTAAGTAATAAACACAGAGTCTATATTTCACCGGACTCGAAAGTTAAAAGCTATAGTGAAATATGTTTATTGACTACTACTCGAAATGGGCGGGCTTCACAAAGCGCTCTCTTTACCGCGGACAGCGTATAGGTGTAATTACAGCGTGGAAACGTTTAGACGGGGACAGACGCATGCCGTTGTTACGAAGCGGAGATAAAGGCCGAGCGAAGCGAATGGGCTCTCAAACAGCGGTAACATCCGGTGTGCCGCCGCCGACGTCTCGTCGATAATTGTGGTAATGGGATTAGCGCAGATAAGCGTCGTCGAGGCTGGCTGCCGGAGACACAAGCAGTCGCGACCTCGAGGTCACAGACTACTCAACAGTACAGAGGCGGAACCGTAGACCAAAGATGAGGTAGGCTGCATGTACCCAACATTCACCTATCCCAAACATACACAACTGTAAAAGTCACATGGTCAGCAGTGGTGAGAGTGTTTGTTTATATCTTAAATTTTCAAATGACATGCACTATTATATGAATAAAATACTTTAACCAATTTGAATTTAACCCGTTCGGTCACACGGTCACACATTAATAGGGGCAGTGATATTTCGCGAAATGATTTTGGGACAAGATACAGTCCAAGGCACTGTAGGGTCGTCCAGCTTCTTTGATTGGCTAAAAAAAATTCCCTGGCCCGTGTTAACCATTTACGCACGAATCACGAAGGTTCAGTGTCGGAGTTACTTAGTCCTGAGTGGCCTGGTCAAAGACGGACACGGCACCAGCAGCCAATGGAGGTATACCAACAGCTGAGGTGTGTATATAGTATTGAAGTCTACTGTGTGCTCAGATTTTTACGCGAAAAGTCACTGGCCCTACACATTAATGTCAGAGTTGACGTGTTGCAATCACGTATCTTTTTGGTATAAACTGTACTTTTGTTAAGGTTTTTTTCTTCAGGCAATGAACAACGTGCTGCTTGTTCGATGATATTGTCACTGACCATTCATGTCAAAGAGGCGTAGAAAAGTCCACAAATATGTTTTGAGTTACACGGAAGACTGGGAACTGGGGCCCTGCAGTAGACAGTTCCGGTCATGAATTTCATTCATTTGCATCGTGTTCACTAGTCTAGACACGATGACTGAACGGGTTGATGAAACTGCATTACAAGTTGGTTATATGAAGTACAAAAACCTCTCAAAACATTTGTTTGCAAATCAGTTTTCTAACGTAACAAACCAAACCACGCCGTTTTCGCAAGGCGTGTCGGCAGGAAAGCAGTTCAATGTTGGGACACGGAGATTGGTTGTGCGCAGCCAGCGAGATCGGTCTACCTCATCTTTGGTCCGTCGATGGAGCAGCCACTTGTATAATCCAGTCGCTGTTACTTTCAACTTTTCCGAAGCCCTGATAAAGTTCTACTTCCAGGATATAACTCCACCTCGTACAAACAAAGCTCAACTAAGCCTAGAATATCACACCGAAGGGACAAAGCACCGCATTCGTGCGCACTCATTTGAATAATATTTTGCATCGGAAATATTTCTTACCAGACCTTACCAACACATATATTTTCTCCCTGTTTTATTCCTATTAATTATGAATTATATTTTATAATGTATAAATAAAATTCAAGCAAAAAGTTCAATTTATCCAAAAAATAAGATACGCATTGTTATGCTAACACCAGTATAAAACGCTTGTTATAATGCGAGATTTAGGAAATAACGAGACACGTCAAGCATGGGGTGATATTTCATAGGCTTGATTCAAGAAATTAGAATAAACCGCGAATAGACTATAAATAGAAATTCAAATCCAAAACGCGCCGGGCGAATCGGGAGAATCCANTCTCAGCGTGACTCGGGGTACGTTGAACCTTCTAGAAGGTCAGAGCGAACGATATAAAAGTGCGGCAGGCCCTCCGAGAGGAGTAGTTGATGAGTGAACGAGTGGCTGAGTTCCGAGCGATAGACGGCGAGCGGCGAGAGAAGTGACAAGCCGAAGGGAAATCTGCGACTGCGAGTTTCAAGCAGTGAAGAGTGCGGCCGGCCGGCTGGACTATTAGACTAAACGCGTTAGTGGAAGACGTTACAAATAATGGCAATATATAGAATTAACATGTGTTAATTATGAGTATGATTTAATTGACAATAACTAGGACCAGTGATTTTTTCACTTGAAAATCGGAGCGCACAGTAGACTTTAACACTTTATATACTCCTCAGCTGTTTACGTACCTCTAATGGCTGCTGGTGTCGTTTCCACATTTGACCAAGTCACTAAAAAATTTTGTAACTCCCACACTGAACCTTCTTGATTCGTGTGCAAACAGTAAAATGCTGGGCGAACTCTCCGTGCTTTGAACTGTATATTGTCTCGAAATATTTTCGCAAGATATTACATCCCCTAACAATAACCAAACCGAGACATAAAGGAAGGACGTTAATTAGAGTTGAAATATAATTAAATAATGCCTTCACTAAGAAATAAAAAGAGTTAGAGTGGAGATAGATAATATAATGCTGTAAATAATAGCTGTGTAAATAAATTAAAAATCAAATTTAGTTCTTTTTTTAAATTTTATTATGATCTCCATCCCTTACTTACTCAGATACGTCTTTCAGGCGTCCATGTAACAGTACGTACCTGCTCTGCGGCGAGGTCGTGCCTCCTGCCGTTCCACGTCGACCTGGAACCAGGGCTGTGCGATATGGCGATGTATCGATCACAAAACAATAATTTAGAAATATCGCAAATGCGCTATTTTCAAACAGTGCAAAGCAATATGTCGCATATAGAAAATTGATGATATGCGATTTTATACGTATACGGTATCGTTATAACCGATATTTAAACTGCTGATATTTGCGATATCGATGTAAGCGATATTTGAAATATGTCACCGTCGATTTTCGAAACTCTCTTGAAGCGATATGTCGCACCAATATTTATATGGTCAGCATGTTTCGAATCGATATTGTAAAGTGGATATCGAACACACCGACGCTGCAGTGTTGCCAACCATAGCCTCATTAGAGGCCATAAAGCTTGAAGCCGAATATATGTAGCTTAATATAAAAACTTGCCAAAATTATGTCCGAACTAGTTACTATGTATTCGTAACTTATATATTCTTCTCGTATATTACATTTATTTTCTCTTTTTCCAATAAAATACACCACTAACACTCCGACCTTTCAATTTCAAACATTGTACATTTTCATCACTCTGTTTATTCATCACGAAGATGGTTCTTACAGTATTGTCACAGGATGCCTGAGGGGCGTATCTGAGTTCGTGAGGGACGTAGTTAGTAAAAAATGAAAGAACTATGTTTCATTTTAATTTATTCACACAACTATTATCTACAGTGTTACAATATCTCCACTATTACACTTTTTATCTCTCAATGAGCGTAGTATATAGTATCTATCTCAACTCTAATTAAATTCCTTATCTATGTCTCCTTTAGGTTATATTCAATTAACTCACACTCATCATTAACACACGTTCAGTCCGTCTGTTGCCATCATTTGAAATGTCTTTCAATCGCGCATCAAGTTCAACAGTTAATAACTCTCGTCGATTTATCATTAGCGGCACCCAATTTTCGCGGAAAAATTTCTTGTCAATTTGCATTTCGAAACACTTCAACGCTGATCCACTTGCGCGATTGGTCGGTTTCAACTGCCACGCGTCTTACGTGCCTGCCTGCAAATCGCTGACGTTCAGTGTCGGAGTAACTTAATTCTCATTGGCCCAGTCAAACACCACACTGTCTTCGTCGAAGGCACGCGGCCAATTACGGAAGGAAAACTGCAGGCGTTCAAGTAGGATATTGAAATCTAGCTTCCGTGGAATTGTTTTCGCGAAAATCGAGTGGCTCTGTTTATCATTCGTGGGTAGATACGTATGTGCATTTGTATGTGTGTGTGTTATTATTTTTTTTTTTTTAAATCCTGGGAAATGCTTTTATGGTTATCCAATTTACATAAAGTCTCCGCACTGAAAAAAATATTTTCTTGCGGACACTATTCGCCCTGACAAACTTATTTTTGTTGGTTAACACAAAATGTTTTGTAGTCCCCAAAAAAATTAATGTTTATTGGTCACAGAAGCTTACAGGCGACAGATAAATATTTTGTGTCCACCAGAAAAAGTTTAGCAAGTTTATCAGGGTGAATACAAGAAAAAAAATCTTTGTGGCCGCTACAAATGATTTTTTTCAGAGCGTGTGTTGTGGGCTGTGTCGGAATACGGAATTACGAAAGTAACATGTAACACAACCTATTTTTTCCTTTATTTTCTTTTCGTATCGAGGACGGCACCGACATGTCAGGACAAAAAAAAAAGCCTCGGAACACGTGTAGCCTTGTCGACATCCGGCTTAACGTCGATGTGCGACACGTCGTGACAAAACCCTTTCTCAACGAACGTCCGACCCCAGCCAGCGAACTTGGGGCTCAGGAGAACGTTGTTACCTCACGACCCACGGTAAGTCCTGGTGAGAGTGGACTCCGAACTACGAGATATTCGTGGACGCGGTGGCTGAGCGATTATCCTGCTCGCCGTCCGCCCAGGCGAACCGGGTTCAATCCCCGACCGGGCCACTCCCGGATTTACGCACGTGGAAATTGTGCCGGAAGATGCCGCTGGTCGGTGGGTTTTCTCGGGGATCTCTCGTTTCCCCCGCTGCTTTTTCATTCCGGCGCTGCTACATACTCACTTCGATCACCCCTCGTCGGCTCTCGAGATCTCGCAGTTAAGAGCAGCCCAAATTACTTCAATCACGTTCGAAGTATTCGACTCGCAGCTCATGCCATGGGCGAGTGTGGAGTGCACTCTAAATTCGAATCCGTGGAAAACCTCTCATTCGCAGTGAAATTAAACGACTCGAATAATTGAAAATGCAAAATTTCAATCAGTGGAAAACCACTGATTGCTTTAGTGAGAAACATGACCCAAAACATGAATATCTCCAGTAGCACCAGCAAGTTTACGAAAAAACCATATGTCACCACCCAATTCCAGTTTCACTTTTTTTACGTGAAAACAAGACAGGAGCTTGAGCAACAGAAACAACTGCAGTCTGGTTTATTTGGTATACAGGTTATGACAAGTAATCCTGGTAGTGAACTTTTGGAAATGTGTTTCTTTCGTCGTGCTCACAACAACTCAGGTGCTGCTGCTGCTTACACAAACCAAATTGATGTACGAGGCATTATGTTGGAAGACATTTGCTATTCATGAAAGTGTTGTAAACCAGACTGCAGTTGTTTCAATTGCTCAAGTTGCTGTTTTGTATTCACGTAGAAAAGTGAAACTGGAACTGTGTGATGAAATATGGTTTTTTCGTAAACTTGCTGGTACTATTGGAGATATTCGTGTATTGGGTCGTGTAATCTTATTTTCTCTGTGTCCTCGCAACGTATCCTTAGCGACTAAGGCCGCTGCGAACCGACTTAGCATAGCTCTGGGGACCGACAGGATTAGCGCCTGGATTTCCCTTCTTAACCCATTTATAAAATCCTCAAGTCGCGTCCAACACGTTTTCAAAAGAATCCTATACATTGCCGACAAGTTTACATCTGAGGAAAAGTTACGAAAGCCGTCGACATCGTCCTTTCCGATTGCTCAGAGAGTATATGCAGGGTCAAACACGAACTTGTTCTGAACAATTCCCTTTCCTGTCTCACTTAGACTTAACGCGCGTTTTTTTTTCTCGTAAATATTTTTACGAAAATAATTTTGTACAAAATTTGTTATTTATTCCACCGCAAAAAATAAGTTCACGTTAGGCGTTATTAAAAGCCTTATTACATGTACATAATATATTATTTTTGTCAACTGGCCATGGATAAGGTTTTATTTAGTTTCGTTATTTTCGAGTCTCTGAACCGTGTTACGTGTTGACCCAGTAATTATGGCACAAGTCTTGTACCGGGCAAAGTACAGGGTCCCGAAATGGCCCTTGGAACTCAGATAAACTTGAAAAGCGCGCGCTCTAAGAAACAACTGTCGTGTCATTCAATTTATCACCACAGCTACACATTTTACGGCTAATTGACGAACCAGTTAACCTCTGCGGCCATTCAAAAAAAATAATTCCGGCCTACACCCAGCATCGAGAGAATGGAGTAACTTAGTAGGAGAGAAGAAATTAAACCGAAAAAAAAAACACAACGTACAACAACGAAATCGTAGTTCAAGGACGATTACTCATTTCAGTCCCATGTTCGTTTATAATTTATAGTGTCGCAAATTATATATTTTCTTGATGCGTGCTGTGCTTAAGCTGGCATATAACGTGTTTCGTTTTCACAGCCAATAAGCAGTAGGCTTTGTGTTCGGTGATCAGCGATACGAACCAATAACAACATATCTCTGTAGCAAGTATTCAGGAATAGTTACCCACAGGGAAGATCATTGCGCGCTGAGCCTCGCAGAGTACAGCACCGGTCAAGTACAAGCTTCCTGTGCAGCATGATGACGATTGTCTGCATGGGCATGAAAGGGTGAACACAGCAGCCTACACTAAGTAAGAATACAGAGGTTAAACAGATTCTTATTCCGCGAACTCCTGCCGCGAGCGCAAGCAAAATGGCGGGCACTGGCCAGCAGCATGACGGAACGCCGTTCGCCAATCAGCGCCTGGCAACTAACTCACCTGCCGGCAGCCCAGCCAATAGGGAAACCTTTCGCAGCAGGCGATAGCCGATCGGACACAACGTCTGTTCCCAGAGCCTCGCGGTCAGTTAACGGATACTGCCAGTAGCGTAGTCAGGATTATCTCAAGAGNGTAAGGAAGGAAGGGGAGTTTTCTCTACTTCATTAACATTACTGACATCAAGGTTGCCGCCTGGTTGAGAGAATTTACACGTCTGAGGTCTAAAAGCGTGGGGAGCGCTAGGGGCGACCGAGACATGCTCATCAACTCTCTCATCGCCTCTGCGCGTAAAACACTGAACTGGTGTGCAGTCTTTGCCGTCGATGATGCACCTTTGTGAGACTTTCAGCGGAGACCGTATCATTTCATGACGTAATAATAAAAATAAAGGTTTGATGCTCGCCCCCTTTCCTTTTTTTAATGTTTTGTACCGGAATGTTCGTACCAAAACATGACCGTGAAAAACACCCGTTTGAGCCATTTTCACTATCACAAAAACATGCTATGGAGAGAAATGGAGGAACTGAAAAACGTATACATAAGTGCAACGTTCCTTAAATGCTATTCGTCAGCAGACCTCACTTGGACACGTTGGACGGTTTTTTTTAATAAAAAAGTTTTCTGCTGGAGCTGTGCACACCTGTCGGCGGACTACCCAGGTGGCCACCTTAGTACGTGCCGCTATTAAAATACTTATTTTCTAGATAAAATATATATTTCAAAAACAAAACTACAAAATTAATTAATTAATCAATTACAATTTTCGACTGGAAACTTTTGTTACATTTGTGGGGGGGGGGTGGAATTATTGACCCTGTACCTCCTCCCCGCCCTTTAGCAGCGAAACAGGGTACGTCCACTTCAAATGAACCAACACATCATTCCGCCTCGGTGTAGTTATCTACTCTGTGGAGTTACTTACTTAGACGTTCGTTTTACTGTGAGCAGACACAATGGAAAATATTTTACTAGTATTTAATCAATAAATCAACATCTTTCATTCACAATTAATAAAAATAAAAAAAAAAGAAAACTGGTGTGTTGATAAGGCCTGGGCGCTGCAAGTGAGCGGCGGCGCCGAGGCCCCGGGTTCCCACAGGCGGCCGGCAACACTCGCTGCTATCTCGTCGCAGGAATGTTTACGACTGCTTCCTGCGGCTGCTGGGAAATATTTGCTCTCCANGGCCGGCAACACTCGCTGCTATCTCGTCGCAGGAATGTTTACGACTGCTTCCTGCGGCTGCTGGGAAATATTTGCTCTCCACCGAGGGCGGCGTGGGAACAGAGCTCTGCCGCCTCCCACGCGTCCAAGCAGTGGCGTGTCCGCGAGGGAGGGCTGCGGCTATGGAGGGATGCACACATCCCTGCCGCCAGCCACAGACACGCCGGTTACGGTTTATACACGCGGGTTCCCGGACGTTTCTGCAGTTTCCTGATCAATGTTGCACAAATGTGCGAAAAAAATAGTTGATTACTATATATATGTGCGAAATAACATTGAACTTGTGTAGTCAATTCACGATTACTTCCAACTTTTATGGATCCCTGCAGAAGTTCTGCTTCCAAGACATTCCTGCGAATAATGCAAACAAAGCTTAGATTGTCTAGAAAGCTACACCAAAGGAACAACACGCCGCATTAGTGCGCTCTCACTGTTACACCATTTTGCATAAGAACTATTTATTTTATGTGAACTGCCCACTTTTCTGGTAANATTAGTGCGCTCTCACTGTTACACCATTTTGCATAAGAACTATTTATTTTATGTGAACTGCCCACTTTTCTGGTAATTCGAAAGTTTCACACGATCGAAGCATGAATAAAGTGATTAAGCCCGTGGCATTGTTAATCCTTTCATGCCCAGTGTAGACAATTGTCAACATGTTGCACAGGAATGTTATACTTGACCGGTGCTGTANATGTTAATCCTTTCATGCCCAGTGTAGACAATTGTCAACATGTTGCACAGGAATGTTATACTTGACCGGTGCTGTACTCTGTGAGGCTCAGTGCCCAATGATCTTCCCTGTGGACAACTGATTCGTAAACCCTGCTACTGCGCTGCGGTATGATTGGTCCATATCACTGCCCACCAAACACAAAGCCTACAGCTTATTTGTTGTGAAAACGAAATAAGTTCTTTGCCAGCTCTAGTACGTCACGCATCAAAAAATGTATAATTTGCAACACTAGAAATTTTAAATTAATGTGGGACTGAAAGGATTAATTTTACGTATGGCGGAAGAATACATACTGTGCATACAAGTAGATCTTAAGCAGGGCTTTCAAAAGTCCTCGGCTTATCGTGAACGGCCAATAAGCTCACGCTACAAGAAGGGACAGGTGTTTTTCGCGAACAGCTTTCAATGCCATTTGTGCTCCAGAACATGGACGTTCAGTATCGGAGTACTTTTATACGATTGGTCCAATCAAATAAGAACATGTCTTTTAACGTAGACACCTTGCCAACATAATCAAAGGAAGTTGTGGTTGTGGGCGTACGATATCGAAGTCTAGCATGACCATAAATATTTTCGCAAAAAATACACCTGTCCCTAGCTATAAGTAGAGACCTGAATAATTCGCGGATTCATTTCGGGACAAGCTAGAATTCAAAACACGTGTGTTTATGTAACTTTAGCCATTGGTCCACAGGGTGTATGACGCCTCCTGTAGAACGGTGGCCCAATCATCGCCTTCTACTGTGACAGCAGACAACCAATGTNTGACGCCTCCTGTAGAACGGTGGCCCAATCATCGCCTTCTACTGTGACAGCAGACAACCAATGTGCAGCTGATATCTAGGTATAAGCATAAGGGCGATTTAAACCATCATGTCTGTGTCGACATTGGGTTATCTTCGCTTAGTTCAACCATCGAATCCATGCTCGTGTACACGTTGCACATGAATGATATTTACGGTCCGTGCTGTACACAGCGAGGCATCAATACGTCGTCTTCCCTGTAGCTAATATGATTTGTAGAATGTTCTACACTTCTTTGGAACGGACGTTTGCTGCCGAGATGATCGAGCACACGCCACGTTGTTCAATGGTTGCCAGACAAGTGCTTGTCACAAGTACAGCACATTCCAAAACAAAAAAAAATGTAATTGCAACAGTTGAACTGTCATCGAACTGGTTAGGTGCGATTAAACTATTGCAAGGGACCGGCAAATTTGGCGAATTCGTTTTAGGACAAGCTGGACTTCGAAAAAAATGTTAGGACATTGGAACAACGTTCATTAGTAGAGACCTGAAGAATTCGCGTATTCATTTTGGGACAAGTTAGAATTCAAAACACATGCGTTTATATAACTTTAGTCATTGGCCCATGTGTGGAGACATGAAAAATTCGCGAGTTCAACGACCTGCAGGCTGAACTCTAAAGTCTTATATACAAATATGCCGATGTCAACTGCACGTTGGATGTCTGCTGTCACAGTAGAAGGCGACGATTGGGCCAGCGTTCTCCAGGAGGTGTCAAAACATCGTGTGGTCCAACGGCTGAAGTTACATAAACACACGTGTTTTGAATTCTAGCTTGTCCCGAAATGAATCAGCGAATTTTTCAGGTCTCTACCCATGTGTACGAGCAGTGATATTTCGCGAAAAGATTTCGAGACAAGATACAGTCCAAAGCACTGTAGGGTCGTCCAGCTTCTTTGATTGGCTAAAAAAATGTTATGGCCCGTGTTAACCGTTTGCGCACGAATCACGAAGGTTCAGTGTCGGAGTTACATAGTCCTGAGTGGCTTGGTCAAAGACGGACACGGCACCAGCAGCCAATGGAGGTATAACAACAGCTGAGGTGTGTATATAGTATTGAAGTCTACTGTGTGCTCGCAGGGAAACAAGAGCCGAACCTCCATGCCACCTCCTCTGAGAGGAACTTGACTACACACCGGGGCGGCAGCCAATGAGCAGAAGCCCCGAGGCTCGAAAATACGCACCACAGCCAATGGAGGAGTCTTGTCTACAGGTCGTTCCAAACGTGAACATTTCCTGTCTCTGGTCACTGTGAATTAAACTCAACACTTTGACTACATACTCACTAAAAACTGAGACAAGGTAGAAGTGAGTCCCGGCACCAGTTCTGTTGGTCTGTATATTGCAATTTACAACCATCCTATTGGTTGACGCGACACCGGACACGCTTACTAAATTGTACACCATTCAGTACTGGCTGGGGTCTCTGCCAATATAACGCCGAGTTGAAAGTGTCCCAATGAAATGTTCTTTCTTGCGTAGAATAACATGCAATCCATCGTGCTCGTTTGAGTAACTTACACTTTGAGTCTTGCTGACGTAGTATAATGCTGCGGAGAACTTTAGGGAGACTGCTGGTAGAGTATTATTTCGTCACGAGTGTCTTCGAAGAATACGGGTGTCGTGATGTTTAGGCAAACGCCATACAAATTCGGTAAAACTCAGATGACGTAATATTACGTCGAACGCACTCAATCGAATAAATATCAAATCAAATCATTAAGTGATAGTAAAATTCTCTATCTAGAGACACGGTTAATGTCGCGAGGCCACTGAGTAGATAAGTACACAGAGGCGAAACGACGTGGCGGCTCATTAGACGTGGGCGTACCCATTCTCTGATTGGCTGCTAGAGGAACCGGAAGTGGGCCTTGCATTTGATTGGCCACTGCTTGCTGTGAACTTGTCGCTATTGTCTGGGCTGCCGGCAGGCGGGTATACAGATTACCAGTTGCCGCCTAGCGAACGGCGTTTCGACGTGTTTGTGGTAAGTAACACCATTTTGCTCTGGCGTGTGGCGTTGGAGTTCGCGGTGTAAGCGGCTGTTTCAATGTTGTGTTGTTAAGTACTGCGTGGTGAGATCAAGTACGGACAGGACAGACTGTCAGCATTACACTTGTGCTTTCTTGTTTACTTTTGCGATTGATCGACTCGTTTCCTGGCACGACCTCCAGGACTATGAGCCAGTAAACGTGAGAGATCACGTGTAGCCTAGCACAAAGGATGAAGTGCTCGTCGTGAAGGTACTGTTGAGTTTACTCAAACCAACAAATGAACTCCCGAAATTTCCCGTTTCTAAACTATAACAATCTCAACTTAAGAACCATTCATTATTTCTGCAAGTAATTTTGATCAAGTTCTTAAAAGGTTCGATGATGGGTGAACCTTGACGTATCGTTGACAGCACTATTTTTCAGAGTGGAGTGGAGTCTAGAAATTTGGGAGGCTCTTAACAAACCCGTCTTGAGAGCCAATGATGGCAAAGCGAGGTGAGTATGAAGCAGCGCTGGAATGTAAGGGCGAGGGAAACGGGAGATTCCCGAGAAAACCCGCAGAACCGCGGCATCGTCTGGCGCGATGCCCGCGTGCGAAAATCCGATAGCGACACCGCCGGGAATCGAACCCGGTTAGCCTTGGTGAGAGGCGAGTAGTCTAGCCACTACACCACTGCGGTCCCTCTACTGTAAGAGATTCAACTAGAAGCATACCCAAAAACGACGAGACAATCACAAATACAAACCTGTCTTATCCAGGACTCAAACCCAGAACACCTGATAATCGTAAGCTTGCGTTCAACCAACTGCATTAAGTACGTAGGATTCGGAGCATCAACTTCGGTTGTAATCGATATAATGTTTTGTTAGATTTGTTTCACCAACTGGAAATATTTACACACACGTCATTTTGAAAACAAGTTTGTGAGTCACTTAAATCACGCAAGTTTACCCATTGTTGTATGAAATTTTGACACTTTAGAACCTATCATCAGTGGCATTAAAAAAAGCGACAAATTATATAATAGTTGGTGTGTCAGCATCAACCAACAGCACTGACGAGAGAAAGGGGGTGTCTCTATCGGCGCTCGCTTCTGACCTCGCAGGGCAACGACCACGATTTCACCTGTTCTGTGACACGCCAGTCGCGAACGAGTACACTCGGGGGTAATATGTCAAAGATTAAAAATAATCGCCTCTAAACGTAATATTCTGATTCACTCACCGGTGTCGATAATGACACACTACACGAGGCTCCTTTGTTTTCTTGAGTTGAAAAAAAAAAACCCGAACAAACCCTAGCTTACAAGTTTCACCCCCTTCCCACTCCCTGGAGCAATCGTCGAACTCGGGAAAACAAAACGTCGATCGGTGCCGAGCGGTGATGTCTTGTGGAGNGGGGGGGGGGGGACCCCAAGACAATTCATATATTCACAGGTGTTTCCCATCGAGGCGAACGCACACGAGTGGGTCGTAATTACGGCACGTAGGCGACGGGGCGTCGGGTTACAGACGGTTCGCAAACCACGGTGCAGGCAACATTGCTGCTTTGTAATCACCGTCCTTTGCCAAGCAAACGCGGCCCGCAGCACGGGCGATCGTACAGAGGCGCGCCCAGGCATCATTTCAATACCGACCCCACCTACTTCTACTTGTTTCTGTTTGTCAAGTCCATCTTGGCGAGCCACATTTTCATGAGCGCGATGCCGTCAAGCAATCGGAACTGCAACTCGCCCGAAAATATTTATTTTAAAGCAACATCACGCTGGCGACCTCAAAAATTCGCGAGTTCAATGACCTGCAGGCTAGACTAAACAGTCTTGTGTACAAACATGCCGATATTAACTGCACATTGGTTGTCTGCTGTCACAGACGAAGGACACAATTGGACATCGTTCTCCAGGACGCGGACCAATGGCTAGAGTTATATAAACGCAGGTGTTTTGAATTCTAGCTTGTCCCAAAATGAATCCGCGAATTCTTCAGGTCTCTAAANTAGAGTTATATAAACGCAGGTGTTTTGAATTCTAGCTTGTCCCAAAATGAATCCGCGAATTCTTCAGGTCTCTAAACATCGCAGATTAAAAAAAACACAAAAGAACCGTAATGTAGCCGAGCGTCAAGTGTGAAATCGTCTCTTTTTTTTCGGGATAAAGAGGGAGGAAAAAAAGGTGGAGTGAATGCAGAGAACAAGTTCGCATGGGGAAAGCAGAAGTGACGAGATGATCAACTCGTGTTAATGCTGCGCCAAACGACGTTGCTGCGAGCCTTCAGAAGTGCGTGGCGTGTGCATCTTTGAGGCGATCAACGAAGTGTTTCGCGAGTTGTGGTTGCGTTCAGTAGAAAGCGAGTCTCCAATGTAA